>WOFM01000601.1:167500-178561 GCA_011428145.1 Ericerus pela | reverse complement strand
ATTTACGACCTGTTCCGTGGGTAACAAGAAATTAGCATTTAAATATATATATATATATATATACATATGTATAAATAATATGTATATGAACTTGAGTTTTGGTGCCAAAATTTTCCTCGAGTTATGAAAAGAAAAATATATTCATCCCGTCTCGCGGATTGTTCCACGACACCAACATTAATAAGGCAGAGACGATCCGGCGAAAGAAATTGTGTGGGCTGCCCCAAGTGATGTGGAACCACAAACCTACCAAACTTGAACACATATTTTTCTTCTCTTTTTCGCACCAAAACTCGCGCCAAAGTTTTGAATCGAAATTCGTGCCGGCCGCCTCATTTTCGTTTCTACCCCGCAGTGAAAATAAAACTATGTCCCACATTAAAAGGAATGGGTCGAGTTACCGTTTGAACGGCCCACGTACTTTGCAGGGTTCGTACCGAATAGGGCTGTACAGGCTTAGGCGACTGCGTAACTATCTCCGGATGCACCGTCGCAACTGGCCGCCCATTGGTTGTGCGCCAAGTCCGACAAATTGATTCGTTTGTCTGGCATCGAGGAAGACGTGCGATCGGCGACTGCGCCCGACGGATGGCCCCGTGTTATGGGAATCGGGCGCCGCGCGTCAGCGGCAACGGCTACCATCCGACTACTCCGTCCGGTCGCCGAACAATGGTGGATGTGTAGGCGCGGTATGTAAACCTATCTCGGCACCGAGGCAAAATGCGAATGTAACGAAGCGCGGTACGGCGCGGAGGTTGGCCAGCAAAGGCAGTGCGCCAGGTGGTCGACCACCCGATATGCTGACTGAGGTATTACCCCGGCGAAAGGCGAGTCGCTTCTTTCGCAAATTTGTGAGAAAAATGCCACTTTTCTGCGAACCTCGTTGCCTTTTTCAAACGCTTTTATTTGTTTTTCGGTTTGGCCGTTTTGTTACAGTGGGTACGCCTTCGTGCCGCTGCGCGATTCGGTTTCGTGCGACGAAATTTTACACCCGAGAAGCGGGCTGAGCCGAATGAACGAAACTGCGTAGGGGTAACGTACCAACGGAGATAGGCGAGAGTTGCGAAGGTGAATCGAATTGAATTCGCTAAGCAAACGGAGAAAAAATGTCGACGGAGGGACGGAGGGACGGCCGTACGTTCGTTTCGCGTTCGGTGCGAATCAGCGCCGTCCCCGTCGTGCCTTGCAAGTGGCGGTGTACGTTTCTCTTGCGCAGCAGCGCATATACCTGTACCTAATGACACTAAATACCGCGTTCCAAGGAAGAGGGTAATTTTGTACTCGCGGTACACCGAGTGTTCCGGTACCGTGGCTAATCGAGGGCAAAGGAAAAAGTTCGGATTCACACTGGGCGCGAAACGCGAAACGCGAAACGCGAAACGCGAAACGCGAAACGCGAAACGCGAAACGCAGACAGTGTTGTTGTTGTTTCGCCGAGCGATATTCAAAATATAACTGCGTAACGTTCGATCGAAGGCCGCCTGTTTGCGCTTTGTAAAAAAGTTACCTTCTTATTTGGAACAGAGTGCGTACCTACATTTTATTCGTGTATAATACGATAATATTACGCGGCTATAAAGTTGTAACCTAGACTATTAAAATTAATTTAGGGCACTCGCCGACGCGCTGTGCCGTACGGCCAGCGAACGCGATAAACCGACGTCGCAGCTTGTGGTCGGCGCAAATTACGCCGCTAAGTAAGCGCCAGATAAAATTTTCACCATCGCTTTTTCGAAACCGTTTCTTATCGGAGTGCGTCAACTTGTCCAATAGAGTCTACACACGCACGCACGCGCACACACGCGCGCGCACGCGCACACACACACAACGTTGAGACTGCGGGTGATAGTGGGAAAATGAAAAAAATGGTGCGAATGGGGTTTTATTTTCTGACGAAACGGCTAATTTCCGTCGTCGTCGCAGTAACTAACCTCACCTCCAAGGTGAGTAGCCTGCGCCAGCCTGTGCCTACCTTTTACCTGGCAGAGAAGTACACGTCGCGTTTGCCAGATCGGTATCGTCGACAAAAAAATTCGACTTATAAAAAAAGAAATTGAAACGCGTAAACGCTTCGTACCCTACGCTGCGGCTTATATTTTGTACGGCTACTCCTCGGACTCGACGCATCTATCAAATTTTTTATCGTTTAAACGCGAGCCGCGGACAACAATTTTTTTAACGATATTCTCTACTATTTCCACGCGTTCGTACCGTAGGGTGGGTATTTTTCGAATGATAAACAGAATTAACGTTGCCGCACATAAAATTGATGTTCTGCCAGGTCATACCTACCGGAGCAACGGGCGGCGGTGTGCGCGCGCGCGCGCACAAAGAGGTCAAATTCCAAGGCCTAAGGCCGTCATTTGCTAGCGGCGAAAATTTTACTCGCCAATCGCGGATGATAGGGTGTTCGGGGGTAGGGTACATAGGGTAGGGTTTGAGGGTGGGCTGCGCTGCGGTACTACGCGCGTTCGGGTAAACGCGAATTATAACGTCGGCGCCGAACGTTAACCCGCGAACAAAGTGCGGTATTATAATACTGGTATTTGGCAGAACGAGTCGAAAATGCGGATGGCCGGAGATCGGCGACGGGGCAGGGAGGAGGGAGGGCACCCATTAACGTCATTCGCCACGTACGTACACGTACACGTACACGTACACGTACACGTACGTACGCTTTCACTCGTGGCCGAAAGAATTTGGAAAGGACGACGCGCCAAGGGCGGAACAGGACGCTCGTTTCGTCGATTTAGGCTACGTTTTTTGTGGGCGCTGCGCGTTCGCCAGCTGCGCCTCGCAGTCGCAACGTCTCGTGTAATTATCGAGGGCGAGTCGGGCCGGTCGTCGCGTCGCCGAATCGCGCCGATGATCCGAGATGCGACGCGAGGCGACTCGACGGTTAGAGTTACGCGGGTGGTAGGTACCCACGCGCGGGTAGGTGGGCTCTGCTGCGGCTAATCGTTGCTAATCAGCCGATTGCGGCACCGCCGACGACGCTTATTTAGCCGGGCCAACGATCGAACGAGACCGCCGGATCCGAACGAAACATTTTCGAGGCCGCCGATCGACGAACGAAACGATAAATTAGGGCGTACGCGGGGCGGGAAGCGGAGGATGGGGACACAATTTATACGCCGCGGCCGTTGCTGCGCCCCATAGAAATGCTTGGCTGATAATTTAGCTATTGGTCGGTTCGATTCGGTTCGCGAGGCTTTGGGCCGCTGCATGTGGGGCGCGCTGGCGTCGAAGCCGCAGCCGAGAGCCGACGGATCGGGCCTCGCCTATGTACTGTGCGGCGTGCACTGCGGCGCCGCGTATCACGCGCCGGCAGACCGTCGACCACGCGATCCGAATACGTACCCACCCACCCACCCTCTTGAATTTACCTTGGATTTTTTACCTTTATTTGCTACCGAATGGAATTTGGTGCGAGCCGCGGCTGACGGTCGAGCGACGCGCGTAATTATCGGAAGCCGCGTCGAGATGCGACTCGGAGCGTGCGAAAAGCGGCGCCCGCAGAAAAAAGAGAAACGTCCTTTTAGCCGCGTAAGTGTCCGCAGTTGGCGCAACTAAAAAATGGCCGGGTCGGGAGCCCAGGCCGGAGAGATGCGAGGCGGAACGAACGAAGATAGCCGAGTTTAAGGATGTGTCGCAGAAGACGACTCGAATTCCGAACAAAAAAAAAAAAAAAAAGGCTGAAGCATCGACGGGCTGCCGAGCAGGAGAGAGTAGCGACGAGAGTACGTCGACGACACTGCGACAGAAAGACGAGACCGAAAACCGGAAGGTCGATGCGAAACGAAGCGCAGACAGTATGACGTCGCGCATAACATAGCCGGAGGAGAAACCGGAAGCTGACTATAGCTAGCCTATACTCGTGCGCGTCTGTGCGAGTGTTTAGATATATATATATATATATATATATATATATATATTGCACTCGACGATTTTATTTCTTTTCTTTTAGTCGAACGTTTCGTCGCTGGCCTATATCGAGTCGGTATGCGCGTGCATATGCGTGCGGGCCGAAGCCGGTCTCGACGCGATGTGATTTTTCGCAAAACATCCGTCTTTTAGCGCCCCTCGGCTGCTGCCTTCTCCTTGGCGTGCGATAGGCGTACCTGTTGTGCGCGCAGTGATGGCCGAGATGGTGCCACTGCATGCGCTGCATCCACCCACCGAATCGAATCCGACGATACGGGCGGACCGCGTCCATCGGTCGATCGCGCCGCGTACTGCGCGTGTGTCGTGAGGATGGCGAATCCCTTCCGCGCGCCGCAAGCGCCTACCGCTTACCGCTTACCCAACCGCTGTTCCGGTAATCCTCCGACAAGCACGGCCGCCACCTCCCGCAGACGTTCGCAATTCGCATTTCGTCGCATATATGCGCAAAGCGCTAAACCTTTCGAGTGAACAACGCTTTTGCGTGCGGTCACGCCGCCTAATCCGCACCATTTTTAATCGAGTTGGAAAATGGAGACGGCACTCTCCTCCGATCACCTCGTACGCCCGATCGCCTCGAACAAAAGTGGCACCGTACCACGTGACCCGCGTCTTCGGCTTTGTCAACTTTCCCGCGTATCTACTCGGGCTCCGCGTTCGCGGCCATAAAAAATTTGTCATCGCCGAATTTGTGGCCAGTGCTGAAATCGACTTTCGCAGAGTGAAGCCGCGCTGGCCGACCTCGCGAGCCGCACTTTCGTTCGAGGGGAACGCCTAAATTCGTGTAGAGGTGCGCCCCAGTAACTCGCGCCAAAATCAAAATTATTTCACCTCGGCCGAACGGAGGGCTCTCCCAGTCCCGGTTCATTTTACCCCACTCGCCCACTCCGACATTCCAATTTCTTATCTTATCTCTCGTCAACGCGTTGCGTTTTCGTCTCTCGTCAGCCTTTTCGCTCAAGTCTGTCACTTGGTCGCGAAAAAAGTGTGTTACAATATCGTCGTTTTAAGGTTGTTTAACGTCCTAACGAAGCTTTTTAGCTTTTTTTAATGCGCAACACGTCGTTATTCTCACCACGGGGTACAAACGAAGGTGCGCAGACGGGGTGGCACCGTACAAAGGGCAAATCTTGGCGCGAAAAGAAGAGAAGAAAGAGAGAAGAAAAAAGTGTGCGTGCGTGCGTGCGTGCGTGCGTATGATTAGTAGGCGTGTGGTTGTGTGCGCGCGCATGGACCAAGAGAATCTCTTGTTTTTACATTTTATTAAGTAATACTCTAATAATTAGGTATATCACGGGACGTGCATTTTCAGAGGCTAAATTAATATTTGAAGGTAATTTTATCGTTAGACCCGTTCTTAGATCCACATTCGGCTCAAAAAGGGAAAAACTTTTTATTTTCAAATCTTATCACGTAATAATATACCACCAGACTTGTTTTTTGAGGCGCTGATTTCGAATTTGATGTTAATTTTATCAATAGATCCATTATTCAACCGTTACTGAACGTAAAAAGAGGAGAATGTCTTATTTCAAATTTCATTTATGCGATATATCAGCGAACACTTGGCTCGGGGGGGGGGAGTTTGGGTTAAAGGTCCAAAGTATCTGTCAAGCAAATGTGACACCACGAGCGGCTAGTACCTAAAGGGTACATATTTTGGGTGTGCGTGTGTGTACGTATATACGTAATATATATATATGTATAAGAATATGTATTCACATTCTTAAAATAACCATAGTTTCTGTCTGTGTTTCGCACTCGCTGATATAGTGAGTTGCAGAGATCTCTCATAGGTATATATTAGATTTGTATTATATTCGTCTATTGATGGATTTTAAGTATGGAAAGATGAAAGATGTGTCTACATGATTCTTCATTATTTTCTAAAGAGCTTACAAATCCATCAATACATGCCAAGCTAGTGGGATGATCTTGAGGAAGACGGAATGCTAATTAGTAAACGATCAGCTCAGTTCTTTCCCTAGTGTGGCTCCCCCTCGAAGAATGGGGATATAAGAATACGTATTCACATTCCTAAAATAACCATAGTTTCTGTCTGTGTTTCGCACTCGCTGATATAGTGAGTTGCAGAGATCTCTCATATATATATTAGATTTGTATTATATTCATCTATTGATGGATTTTAAGTATGGAAAGATGAAAGATGTGTCTACATGATTCTTCATTATTTTCTAAAGAGCTTACATATGTATATATATTACGTATAATTAGCCAATTTTTTACTACTGCAGTAAGCGTAGGTTGCAATTTTTTTCCGATAGCTGCGAAATTTAAAACGAACTATACCTCTAATAGTGGCCGGCAATCTGACCTATCGATTGTTTTGCGGCACTCGGCTATATGGTACTTCCGGTATCGCTACGTTCGTTTTTGGTTTGGATATAAAATTTTTAATTTTCAACCGATAGCTATCAAATTCAAAATAATTATTTATTATAATTTTTTATAAATCGCCGCGAATTTTGATGCGGATCGACTGTAAAAGTACTTTCAGTAATAACGCTATTTTTATTTTTATTTTGACCATAAAACGCCTAATTTTGGACTAATGGGAACGAATTTCGGAGCAAGTATTTATTACGAACTGTTCTAAAATGTTGCAGATTTTGGTGCGGATCAGCTGGACATTTCGAATATTATTTTGCCTATAAAATACTTGATTTTGAACGGATAACTAAGAAATTCGCAAAAAATATCGACTTTAATCGATTGCGCCTTGGGTACTTGGCAATTTAGGTGCGAATGGGTGGGAAGTTATTTCCAAATGTTAATTCGCATTTAGATTTCGAAGGAGATGATCATTTTTAATTGCCAAATTTTTCGTTAAGAGTTACAGAATTTATTAATAACTTTTTAGCGATTAATTTCATAATTTTCAAAAACCTACTTTTCTTAACGGAGCTGGTGTTGCGTTTGACAGCTATCAAAACGTGTTGCACATTAAATGTTTCAGTCCACCTCCGGCTGGTACTAAAGCGCGCGCTTTTTTTTCTTCTTCATTTTGGCGGTTTTTTTTTTTTTGTTTTTTTTTTTTGTCTCTTTTTATTTTACCGTCTTTTTTCTTATCCGCCTTCGTTGTGGGATTGATTTTTGTGTAGGTGGTTTGGTTATCGAAGGTAGCCTATGACCTATACCCTGCAGGGTTACCCTCGCCGGAAAGGAGTAGCATTTCTCAAGGAAAAAACGGGCGCCAGTTTATTCGGCCGAAAGAAGAAGGGCCAGGCGCGCCATGGGACTCTCGCAGTTTACACTGCTTTACACTGATAAGAGGAAAAATGCTGCAGTCTGGAATCATTCGGCGGTGTATATTCGAGAACTGCGTCTCTTCGTCCAGTGTAGAGAGGATTCTCCGCTCGCCACCCGCACCTCCCCCCACTTTGTGTATTCCGAATGGTGGATGGCTCTTCTTGTATCCGTTCGAAGCAGACTACACTTGGCATCGACGATTCGAGAATTGTTGCGGGTTGCGGGTTGCGGGTTGCGGGTTGCGGCGAGCGCTACATAAACTGCCGGGCGCGACTAGAAACGCGGCGGTCGGCTCGAGTGGAAAAATAGAAAAACTTGCGCCTCGACTTACCGAAAATGGTTTTGAGGCGGCTATCGCGTGCGCCTTTGCAGCGAATGAGTTGTTGTTTCTGGCAGCACGCCATCGATTTGCCGCACCCGTTCGCACCGGCTGCTGGGCCGCCACGCGCTTCAACAGATTGGCGCGTCAACGCGCCACCGATCGCGCCACTCGGTATTAACTATCCCGCCTCCGGGCCAACGCCCTGCTACGGCCGATAGGCCAATCGATTTCCGAATATGAAAAATGATTCCGTTTTTATTACGTACTTGGGCCGCTGGCCGCGTTGTCCGCAGCTTCGCCCGCGACCGTCCTCCGAGCGGGTCGTTTTTTACCGACTTCCGTACCCATTTTCGCACCCTTTCAATTTGATTCGAAATTAATGCCCGACAATTTGGTTCGATCCGAAATAAGGCTGGAAATTTGAATTCGTCGCGACCGAAAATATATTCCTACCATTCATCACGCGATAATCTGTCAAATAACGAATGCCCAATAATTGGCTCAGTCCGGAACAGTGAGAAAAAATGTTGTCTCCACCTCACCTCCCTTTCTGCGCTCCTACCTCTGTACAGTACTCGGGCTGCGAACTGCTGCTTCTGGCCGAAGAACTGCTTCAGTTTTCGATACGAAAATTAGCCTGGTTTTCGTACGCTTTTATCGCCCCGTTACCACACCTAACGCCTACGTGCGCTTATTTTAGCAGCATCAATCAGGGAGCGACGAAATCGGCCTTTGGTTGGTACGTCGGTTACCACCGATTACGCAGCTCGCCTTTTCATTTAATAAGCCCTATATACTCGGTTACTCGTCACCGCCGGGGTAGTCGAATTTGAATCCGCACCGTGGCTCGCACATTCGCTTCTGTTTTCTTCTTTTTTTCTTCCTTTTCTTTTTTGTTTTTGTTTTTGTTTTTGTTTTTGTTTTTTTGTCTTTTTTTTCTATTGGAACTTTGGCGGGAGGCAGTTTTACACGACGTCTCTTGTGAGGGCGCATTCTAAACGTTTTCATTTTCATTCGACGTTGAATCTCGAATTTGGCGCCGTACTATGGAGTTGGCTTGTGCCAGATTTCGAATCGTCCGGTTCAGCGGTTGTGGTCCGCGGTCGAGTCCCGAACATGCGAATACGCTTTCACCTTTACCCTACGCACACGTGAGAAACCGCTGGCGAAAGTAAGGATACTCGGAGTAGTGTTTAAATGTTTAGTACGCGTGTACCGAAATTTGCGTTTATGGCGGCAATTAATTGGTAGCCGGGCAGGCCGCGTGGCAGCCACGTTGGGTAGGTAGCAGGTACCCACTCGCGTAGCACACGCCGTATGTTAGAAATAATTAAAATAAGTGTGTGGTGGGACACGCGGTGAAAGTGAAACGTCTCACCAGATATCCACACATTTGCTCGAGTAGTATCCCTGAATTCGCATTACACCCGATACCCTATTTCGTCGATAATCGATTACGGATTACGTCCGCCGAACCGCCACCTCTTCGTCGTTTTTCTCTATGTATTAAGAAACGTGGTGGCTACCGTCAAATTTCTAAATTTGTAATCAGAGTCCCAAAAGACGTATCCCGCCGTAGAATACGACGAGTTAAAATTTGGCACCCCGTTTTGAGGCGCCTTCGCCACGAGCAGTGGGTCGCTTCGAAGAACGAATACGTACCCAACTCGAAACCAGCGTCGTCCCAAAGCACGTACATACCCGCTGATGCGTCTGATGTGTCGCAAAATGAACCCCAAAAGTGCACCACGAGAATGGACAACAATCGAAAAAGCCGCTTTTTTCTTTTTCTTTTTCTTTTTCTTTTTCTTTTTCTTTTGTTTCTATATTAAGAAATACGAAACGAGTGCTCCACCGTTCGGTCGTCCGCCGTCAAACTGTTTTGACCAGCAACTGGTTGCAACCTTCGCGTACAGCCCGTAGGTAACGATTTTGGGTGTCGCATCGATCGCGACTCGCGAGTCTACAACCGACGGTAAAAAAGTTTCACTCTAAAAATGCCCTCTCCTATTCGACCGTAATGGCCGAGCAGATAGTCAGATAGTCGTCTACTTGTGACGGCGAATCTCGCGGAAAAGGTCGAAAATGACACCGTGGTTTGCGTTCGGTGTAATTTTCTGAAACGAAAAACTTTTTGCAGCTGATTTCGTTTCACCGCCTGAAAAACAAACACGCCGAATTATATACGGCCCAGTTGACAAACTTTCAGCTGCCCTTTGCCGGATGAAAGTGGCGCACCTTCGAATCGGGGTTACACATATACGGGGTTGGGGTCACCTGTCGCTGTCTCGCTTTCGCTGGCCTGGCCTGGCCTGGCCTGGCCATGTCGTTGACTGTCGCCGCTTTTGAACCGCCAACCTTTCGGCCTTCGGATACGGAGCCAACCACCTAACCGCTGCACCCCACGCAGACTTCCACATAATATTATCGATATATATATATGTAAGAATATGTATTCACATTCTTAAAATAACCACAGTTTCTGTCTGTGTTTTGCACTCGCTGATATAGTGAGTTGCAGAGATCTCTCATAGGTATATATTAGATTTGTATTATATTCATCTATTGATGGATTTTAAGTATGGAAAGATGAAAGATGTGTCTACATGATTCTTCATTATTTTCTAAAGAGCTTACATATATATATATATATATATATATATATATATATATGTAAGTTCGTTTAGTGGTTTGACTCTAATTTGTACTTAGGATAAAAGATAGTGTGAGATCGCAAAATTCAAAATATTTATTCACACGTAATTAACAAACGGGAGTGAAATTAGAAAATTCAAGTTATTTTATACACGAAACGAACAAAGATTAAAATCTGTATATCTGGATCAACGTTGAATGACCGCACGAACGAATGAATGAAACTATCAATGAATGAAAACTATCAGAAGCGAGTTGCGAAGTCGATGACGATAACAAAGAAAATCGTTCAAGTTAAGATTAGTCGAAAATGTTGTCATCGGATAAAAGAAAGAATGAAGTTCGTGTATGAAATGACGTAATTGGAGATAAACAGTTAGCACGCAGTAAATAATTACGTTGTAACATCATAGCCTAGGTCAAACATAAATAAACATGAAAATATTTAAAATCTCGCAAGTATGAGCTAGATTAGTGCGATTTAAGAAAAGACGATTTGGTCTTTTACATATATATATATATATATATATTATTTTTCACTTTCGAGAACGTTCGACTTCAGTTCGAGGCATAAGGTTACAGCAGGCAGTTGGTAGCAACTCGTCTTCTTTCAAAAATGTGAATTTCTTTCAAATTTGAGCCCCGCGCCGTCGTATTACACGCTTGAAAGAACGCTCGCGTGTTCCAGCCGCGAGCATTCGCCGCCCACAATCTGACGTTAGCATTCTGCTGTGTGTCTCGGCACCGATGGCAGAAGCGGAAAAAGGAAATGAAAGGTAACCGTCGAAATGATTCTCTAATCTGTCTCGTAGAAAGTCCCGCGTCGCACGTATTTTGTGATCCCGAGGCATGCTAACGATGCACATACATTA
>WOFM01000601.1:0-162500 GCA_011428145.1 Ericerus pela | reverse complement strand
GGCACAGACTCTCGACGTAGGTTAGATCCGTGTGTAAGATACAAGACAGGAATGACTTCGGCGCCCAAATTGACGGATGGCCGCAAAATAAAACGAAAAAAAAAAAAAATTACAATTTTCGCCAGATTTTTCTGATATTTTACTTCCATTAGCTATTTGGGACAAGATGTAGGCAGATACTTATCTAACCTATTGAAAAGTGGAGGCAAAAGATACGCACTCTGGTGGCAAAGATAGTGAACCGACGGAGCAAAAAGGTTATCTTCGGGCAATTAGTAATCGTCCCGTATTAAAGTGCGTTTCCTCGTTACAGAAATTTAAACCACTTGGCGATACAAGCCCCGAGGCTTTAGCTTGCGACCGCCTGCCAACACCGGACGATCAGTCCGTTATTTCGATAGAAAGAAACAACCACAACCAGAGCCAACCTTTCCATCTGTCGAGGCGCGAAGTGAAAAAATCGCGACGTCGCAAATTGACGAGCGAGGGACCGACTTTTGGAAGAACCCAAGTTTTTTCACTCGACTCTCAAATTCCTCGCTGCCAACAATACCCGCGTAAATTTCTGATCGTTTTCGTCGTTTTCGTCGTTTTCGCTCGGGTTAAATACGGCCGAATAATTAATTACGTACGTGCGAACGAACGAAAAAAGTGAAGCTGGCAACGATGTGTTAGGGAACCGATTTTCATCATTCTACTTCGTTGCCTGACCTGACGAGTGACGAGCGTGTGTACCGAATTTACGCGCATTTAGTTTCGAGTTAATAATTTTCGTCGCCTTTGCGTTTATTCCATATCCATCCGACGATAAACGTAGGTTAATAGCCACCAATTAAGGTAGCAGCTACCGGTCGCTGGGCCGGGCCGCGTACCGCCGAAAACTTACTTGGGGGCAGCGAACGAAAATCGGCGAGTGGCGCGGACACAGCGGCCAGTCGTGCGCACCAAAAACATCGACGGTTGAACGGAACAAAAATATGAAACGGAATGAAGAAACTCGGAGCGCGTGTGGTGTGTTGGTTAGCGGCGCACGCACCCGGCCAGTCGCACAATCTGCTGCACGAATCTTCTTTACAAAAATTCGAAGATAACTCGATTTCAATCGGATAGATTTTCTGTCCACTTTTTTTCGTCATTCGAATACCCGCTTTCGTCGTGTATCGCGCGTATTCACCACCCATCTACCCATCTATGGGAAAGTAGAAAAAACCGAAAGTAGTCTCGTGTGTTCGAGTCCGCCAGGGGGAAGCACAGGGGTGTGTGGTTGTCGTTGGCACATTTTCGTCGTTTATACGGAAGCCCGACCCTACCACATTTCACGGACACAACATCTCTTATTCTGGAACACCAATTCCTCGAATAAAAAATTACCGAATGAAAATTATTTTTTAAAAAACTCGTAACGTCCGTTAGAAAAAGTAGAGGTTTTCGAAAAATGTAAAATTATTTAGTCGCTTAAAAGTTGCTAACAGATCGTAGTAAATATGTTTTCCGAATTACGTTTCTACTGGTCCGAAATTAGGCATTTTATAGCCAAAACAACAGAGAAAATAGACGTACCGGAAGTATCGTACGGTCGATCCGTACCAAAATTTATATCGGGTTATAATATATTACGGTGAATTTTTTTTCTTAAATTTCGTAGCCATCGATAGAAAATTAGAAAGTTTATAGCCAAAACAAAAACGAAAATAGCTATAGCGGAAGTAACGTACGGCCGATCCGTAACAAAATCAACAGGTCAGGTCCTTGGCTTAGTACTAATGATCGTGCTAAATTTAGTGACTATTGAATAAAAATTGCGACCTGTACCGAGGTAATAAGAAATTGGCTGTTTTTTATATATATATATATATATATATATATATATATACAATATATATTAATTTGAGTTATTAGGGCCAAAATTTTCCTCGAGCTATGAAACGAAAAACGTACTCAACGCCACCCTCGGGTGAACCTACGACACAAATATTAATAAGTAGATTTTCAATATAAAACCTACTTAATAAATGAACAACGATAACATTATTTTGTGGAAGAGATAAAAATTGGACTAAAATGTTTAAAACATACGTTTTTATACTAGGCTGAAGGGTGACTCGTTGTGATGAATAATGGAACGTCTTAGTAGCCTACCCTCAGATTGCGACAATCGAGGAATTTAAATTTTATAACGCGGGCCGTGAGTTTTATTGAATTTCGTGTGTTAAAATGACGGTACGAAGGCCTATTTTCTAGGCTTCCAGTTCCAGACGACATCGCCGAATCAGTTAATTTGTATATACATATATTCGGTCGAATGAAGTTGTCTTTATGTTTGCGCAAGATGGCCAGCATCGGCATTGTAAAATTGAAACTCTTTACACGCGGTAGTCCGAGCGTATAATATACTAATAATTATGTTCCTCGTTTCAAAATGGCAAGTGGGCCTAGCAGAAAAACCTGCCTGAAACGGTATCGTGGAATTTTAGTCTTTTTCGTACAAAAAATGGCGTCTGTTTCGCCAACGGTTATTGAAATCGACCTCACGCAGGGATTGCACTTGGAGACGATGAAAATCGTCCGTTTCGTGACCCAAGAAAACTGTCGACGCTGTACTGTTTTCGTAGGTAATTAAAAGCTTTTACTTTACTAAATACTGCGATTGATTTACGAAATATACCAACGCCGACTGCTGCTAACTTTCTGCAACGAAGCTAAAGCCAAAAAAAAAATAATAATAATAATTAATAATAATAATAATAATAATAATAATAATAATAAAAATAAAAGCTTATCTTTTACAAACTCGTTTTCAACCCATACTTACTTATTTCATTTTGATCGGAGTTGTATCGAACGTGTATGTTTTCGTGTAAAAGTAGGTGTATACGTAAGTGTGTGCGTATGTGCGTATGTACGTATGTACGTATGTACGCCCATAATTACGTGTGCAAAATGTATGGCCGCAATTTTGCGTCGCCGATTTTGAGAAAACCTCGAAAGCGATACGGCTGACGACAGGTGGTGTTTAGAGGAGACCGGGTCTGAGGGCGGTTTCGTCGCCACCAGCGACGTAGTTTCCGAGCAAACTGGAAAAGAAGGAATTTCTGGAGAAACTGTTTTGTTCGGTGTTTTTTGAGAAACGTGCAAACGGAATGTGGCTGAAATTTTCACCGATTATCAGTCTTCACGTAGGAGAGACGGTCTGTCAGGATTTTGGTGGCCATCGATTCGGCAGTTTTGTAGAAAAAGCGATGCGAAAAACTGATGGAGAAAGGCGAGTTCTGCGCGTTGCTGCGAGCATCTCTTTTCGTACATTCGGCGCGAGGGATTACGACTGCGTCCTCTTTGTTAGCGTCGCATTTATAGCGCCAGTTTTGTGTTCAAAGGGCAACAGAGGCTACGGGGTCGACGTTTAAGGGGCGCTTCTTTTCATACCGGTCGCGTCGCCTCGTAGCCGTTCCCGAAAAATTTTGTCAGAGCCGCAGGCCCCGCATCATTTACTAGCGGATACCCAGGTAAACACGAAACTCGATGCCAACGATAACGCCTAAAGCCCTACGTAGGAGACGAGTTTCACTCGATTTCACCGCATCCGCGGCAACGTATTTAGACGGCTTTAGGCTCGCAAGATCGTAAGACTGAAAACAGACGAAAAAAGACGTACCTACCTACCTACCTACCGCCCATGCTCGGAAAACGGACGTCCATTTTAGAGTTTTTGAATGATGGCACGTTCGGTGGACGTTGGTGAGATAGGGCTACACGGGGCTGCCGGGTGTCCGGTAAAGTACCTATCGAGAATGATCGATGGCTGCGCCGCAACTCCGTAAACTCACTTCCGCGACCCACAACCGTTTTATTCCCCTCCTCTCTTCGTTCACGGTTCTTTTTTCTCTTTCAGCTCCTTATTTTATTTTATTTTATTTTGTTTTATTCGCCGAGTATTTAATAAATGCGAGACGGAAGGAAGGTGAAGCGGTGGCGCGCCTCCGTTTAATGAACCGCATTAGCGGCGGCGGCGGTGGTGGTGGCGGCGGCGGATGGGTGGCGCGTCAGGCCGTCACCTTCGCGTAATGAGACTTTTTTAATGGGGTAACATAAAGGCGAAGAAACGAAAAGGCAATCTCGCAAATGAAGAATATAGGTGTCATTTAGCGCAGATACGTAACGAGGGATATTACAAACGACCGATATTAAATTTCTGGCTGCAAAACCAGTTCTCAGTTCTCGCAGTCTGCGTCGTACACTACGTCTTATGAGACGAGTCGCTGCCAGCGCCAACCATCCTCCTACTTTACCTACCCTTTCGAGTTTTAATGGTTTACTTTCGCAGGTAGCGCTGCCCGCGTCGTCGCGTCCGGCGAGCGCGGCCGCACTTCTCGTTCGGTCGCCCTTACGGCGCCCAGCGCCTCTCCCCACACTCTCGCGGCTCCTCCTTCGTTACACCTCTCTCTCTCTCTCTCTCTCTCTCTCTCTCTCTCTCTCTCTCTCTCTCTCTCTCTCTCTCTCTCTCTCTCTCTTCTCTCTCTCTCTCTATATATATACACACACACACACATATATATATATATATATATATATATCTACATCCCCTTCTACCCTCCCCCCCAGCCCGTCAGTCCATCGACCATATCTCTCTTTCGCGTCGTTATTAATTCATTTTTTATTTTATTTTATTTCTTCATCTGTCCGTCGTCTCTCGGCCTTCGCCTCTGCGCCGCCGTTATTTCTCGTCCGCCCCCACTTCGTCAGCTTCGTCGGCGACACTATCCACGTCACGTCACGCCGCCGCCGCCGCCCCCCTGTCCAAACAAATACGGCGCATCGCGCGCTCATCAGACCGTTCCAAATTACGCGCTCCGCACTTCAATTTACCGCTGGCCGGGGTCGCGATGGCCGACGAAGTGCGACACGTTTTCACGTACTTAGCCAGCCTCCCAGCCTCCCAGCCTCCCAGCCTATCACAGCCTCCCGGCTACCCAGCTTTCCAGCTCGTGTATTCCGCGACACGTCGTTACGCGCGTTATAAACTGCCGCCGCCGCCGCCGCCGCCGCGTCACCTCCCGCATCTCGGCAGTCGTTGCCGACTCCATCTCGGATGGGTGGGATCTGCCGGCGTGACTGGGCACAGGCGGACCGTCGATTCGTTAATCGTTTCACTCGTACCGAGGATTAACGCTCTGCCCGCGTATACGTCGGCCATAGTCGGTGGGGCTGCGAGGTGAGAAAATATCGATTTCGTCGCCGAATATATAGGCGTACGCGGCACTCGGCCAGTGCGTGGCTCCGTTCTCCAGTCGACGTCGTTGTCAGGTCCGAACCGGTGGGCGTCGAGCACGGGTCGGATCGTACCACATATGGCACGTCTATAGACGGTATCCGATCCGCGGCCGAGGCCATCGCAGCCTCGAGTGCATCGAGTCCGGTACGCCATTATCGCACAGGTTGTGCCCGCACGAAGAGGGTGCGCGTTCGCGTTGTTCGCCAACCTTTCTTCTCGTTGACGCGGCAAAAACGCGCATTTCCACGCGGTTGGCGCCAATTACGCGCCATCGCCGTTCTCGTTGCCGCGATAAAATTAGGTGGCCGTCGCGTCCGTCCGCACTCTACATCGCAACGCTAGCGCACAACTGCGAACCGACCGGTTGTCGCTGACGACTGTCCGAAACCAGCCTTTCTATTAACCCGAAAATTGCGACGAGTGCGTCGCGGTCACGACGGTAGGTATAATTATCGCGGTCCGGTACTCTCTGGCTGCGACACTCGCCAGCCCGCAGCTCCGTCATTCGCCCTCCAACACCGCCTCTCTTCCTCTCGGCCTTTTCGTTTTTATACGAGCCAAAAAGGTAGGGAACGCGCGTACTGGCGTACCTACCAACACTTTGGTCGGACGGGCACGTAACGTAACGCGGCTGTAGCCTACTGCGGCGCGGATCGACGGATGCGCGCCAAAGTCGAGCAGACGTATGCACGCTGCCCGCAGCTATTATACGTCCATTCTCTCGGGTGCGCAACTAATGAGAAATAGAGGCGTCGTTTCGGGGAGGACGCGGCTCGCCAATCGTATTGTTGGATACGGTCTGGCGGCGGCCTTTCTTTTCGTTTCTCGCCGATACGAAGCCATTCGTTGCGCGTCGCATTCGCGTGCGCAACCGCCACACCAAGTAATTGGCCGTACGCGCGGTCGTCGGTCGATCTGCGAGTAAACGCCACTCGAACGCGTTACTGTTTTGCGGCTGCCGCGGCGGCGGACGGATATGGGCTCGGCGACGTCGCGACGCGCAACCGAGTGACGGAACGGCGACCGTCCAGCGCTGCAGCCGACACTCCGGACACACGTACACACAGGCGTAGGTAATTATACGTATAGTCTCCGCCTTTTCTTCCCGCACATGGAGACTTGACAGCGAACAGTACGTCAACACTCGTTCGTCTCTTCTTCAGGTTTTTCGCACTCGTTTCGTAACTTCACGCATGCCGCACGCACGATAGGTGCAGCCGCAGCGATGATACGCCGAACACGGACCGTGAGTGAATTTGTGTTGTGGTGGCTGCGTGGTTGTTGGGTGCGTAGCTGCAGGTAGGTAGGTAGGTAGGTAGATAGATAGATAGGTAGACAAGTAGACGGGCGGACAGGTAGACAGGTAGACAGGTAGACAGGTAGACAGGTAGGTGGGTTGGTAGACGTTCGCAATAATACGGACGCATACGTCGTTACATTCGATACAAATACGAAAATAACGCAAATACAGACATACTTTGTGTCGAATCAAAAGCACGGACAGACAGTGGCACGAACAGAAAGTACTGGTCCTCTCCTAACAACCAGTTTAACCTTCGCCATACAATGTTGCAGTTTTTTCCATTCACCCCACCCGTCGCCTATCCGCCTAGTTTTGTCTCCCACCGTCGCTGCCGCCGCCACTGCCGCCGTCACTGCCACTACCACCGCCTTGCCTCGCCACGCTCGCCTCGCCTCGCCTCGCCTCGCCTCGCCTCGCCTCGCCTCACAAAGCCAAGCCGAGCCGAGCCACTCGTCCTCCTCGTGTGCTGTGGTGTGGTGTCTACTCGACATTCGCCGAATACCGCCGAGCTCTCATTTTCGTCCGTTGTTTCGGCTGTTTGGCTTCGACTTAACTTGGACTTGGACTTGGACTCGGACTTGGACTGGGCATCCGATTTGGATTTACAGATTTGGAATGCCAGTCTGACGCTTCGGGTGTTGACGTGTTCCGCTTCCCCCCACTTCGCCTGCCACCCCGCTATCGTTCTCGTTGTCCTCGACGTCGCCTTCTTCGTCTTCTTCCTCTTCTTGGTTTCTTTTCTTCCGCTTTTTTTTTTTTTGCTTTTTAAATTTCTCGACAAAAACCGCCTCGTACGCCCCTCGCTGTCCTTTCTTTTCGTTTCGTTTCGTTTCGTTTCTTTTCGTTTCGTTTCGTTTCGTTTCGTTTCTTTTCGTTTCGTCGCTACCGCGCCTCGCCTTCGCGATTAATCGCGTTTCTTAAATACGCGTATTTTGTAAAGAAACGATTAAAATTTAGCGTTTCTACGTAACAGCCAGCAACACATTGTAGGAACGCTTACGGGATGGTAGATGACGACTACGACGTACGACCTTGCTCGAATGAAAATTTTAAATTTCGACGATAGAAATTACAATTGTGATTGGACAGGGTGCGAGCGGAGCGCCGCGTGCGCCAGTTGATCGTCCAATGTTTGTGGTGGTACGCCTGGCTGGAGGGCTGCACGCATTCGACGACCGGAGTGTCCACTTTTCGACATTATTAAGCTTAACATTCGGCGATGACGAAAATAAAACATTCCGTCGATGAAAATACCACCAAAACGCATCAAATTTCAACTTTTTCTCCAATTCTCTAATTTTCTATGTGAGAAATTCAACGAACTCATTCCCGAAGCTGTGGATCCAGTATTTCACAAGTTATCGAGTTTTTTCTGAAAACGCGCTCTCTACTTCGAATTCCGCTCGATTTTCTACATTCGAATCGCTCCAATTCCGCAACAGAAAGGAAATTTAACCGTCGACGACGTTTTTGGACAGCTTGCAGGGTCATCTGACGTTCGTTAACTAACAGAATGGGAGCAAAACGTCAATTTAGTTCCCTGTAATTTTTATTTTTCTCTCCTGTAGGCGATGAAAATAGCGCCAAAAAATTCCAATTTCAATTTTTTCTCCAATCCTATGGTTTTCGGCAACTTCTCGGCAATTACGTCATTTTTGGCATTTACTCCATTTTTGGCATTTTTCAGCAAAATAAAATTTTTCTCGAAGCTCCGCGACCTTTGCAACGAACGTCAATTTGATTTCCAAATCCTGGCCCTCTAGGGAAATGATTTGACAAGTGGCAGAAAATCTGCGCGTACTTAAATAAGAACGTTGTGCGTGGTTGTTTGTAGAAAGCGGATTGCGGGTGTGTGTGCGTGGAGTGCGCCGACCAACTATTCGGCCAGTTGCCCAGTGAATCCCAGCCTCGAACAAAAATGAAGGCCCGCCGCGTCAAATTCGAAATTGTTTCTACTTTTTCAGTTCGAATGAAACGCTCGCGCCATTTCGAGTGGCTTCTGTGGCACCCCATGACACCACATCCCCTGCCCCTGCTCCTGCCCTTGCTCCCAAAAAAGTGGGTCAATGGTGTGGCATCACTCCGACAGTCTCCGATGGGATCGGGTGTCCAGCCATCGACAGTCATCGGCCCTCTCCAAACTGATGGCGCGCCGTACACTCGAAAATTATGCGCTTACACATTAGGGCGCCAACCGCCATAGATACGACCTTTAACTATCCTATGTAATGGACCCAGAATACCCTAAAGGCGCAATGGTACCTACGTTTACTGTGCCCCACTCTCTCCGCTCCATTCGACAGGCGGCATACGTACACCTCGTTCATTCGCTACATTAGGCGCTTCGGGGCGCGAAAAACCCAATTAAATGTTTTATAAAGAAACAATACGAGCGTCTCGATCGATTGATCTGTCGGTAGCGAACGATAACAGATGACGATGACGATGACGACGACGACGACGACGACGAAAAATTTACTTCTCCAAGAATCGTCGTCTTTTTTCTTTAACTTACGACTAAATTTCGTCGAATTCGAAACGGCCGGAAGTATTTCGATTTGTCGAATTTTTTTCATACTTTTCACCGGTAAACACTGAAACACTAAAACACTAAAACACTAAAACATTAACGAAACAGTCGAATAAAATGCGACTAGACGAACTGCAGGTTGTTGGTCGCATTTGTCAGGCTGTGTCGACAACGGGTTGATCCAGATGGGTGTTGCTCCACTCTTGCGAAACGTATGCAGTCGTTCACCGGTCGCAGAGCGCCACCACCGTCTGATTTGACGAACGAAGGTACCTTTTATACTTGGACCAGTTATGTGATCACTTTGAACACGATTCTTCGATACCTAGCATTTTGGCGGCATTAATTAATCGTGTGATCGCGCGTTCTTCAGATATGCGATACGCATATATATATATATATATATATGTAAAAAGAACACTCTTCTTTTTCGAATGACTACAATTTCGTATATTACTCTCGTTCTTTCACGAATTTGTAATGTTTATTTTTGTTTGACTCACATTAAGAAATTGACACTATTCGACTATCTAATATTTACCGTTCCGATCTTGTTATCTTTAAGTTGCGTCATTTCATGTATTATCGACTCGACCATTCTATTGTTAAATGACATCATTTTTGACCATACTTAACATGACTATTTTCCTTTGTAACGAACGTCGATTTCATTTATCAAATTCATTCATTCATTCATTCATTCGTCCGTTAATCGCCGTTTCAGAAAGACAGATAAAACTTAGTCGTATCTTCGTTCGTTTCTTTGTGTATAATAATCTTGAATTTTCTAATTTCACTACCGTATTTTAATCGTGTCAATAAACTCTGCTTTCGATTACGAGTTCACGAAACTTTATTTACGTGCAAATTAGATCGAGTGGAATACCCGGAAACGAACTTACATATATATATGTAAGCTCTTTAGAAAATAATGAAGAATCATGTAGACACATCTTTCATCTTTCCATACTTAAAATCCATCAATAGATGAATATATTACAAATCTAGTATATATATGAGAGATCTCTGCAACTCACTATATCAGCGAGTGCGAAACACAGACAGAAACTGTGGTTATTTTAAGAATGTGAATACATATTCTTACATCCCTATTCTTCGAGGGGGAGCCGCACTAGGGAAAGAACTGAGCTGATCGTTTACTAATTAGCATTCCGTCTTCCTCAAGATCATTCCACTAGCTTGGCATGTATTGATGGATTTGTAAGCTCTTTAGAAAATAATGAAGAATCATGTAGACACATCTTTCATCTTTCCATACTTAAAATCCATCAATAGATGAATATATTACAAATCTAGTATATATATGAGAGATCTCTGCAACTCACTATATCAGCGAGTGCGAAACACAGACAGAAACTATGGTTATTTTAAGAATGTGAATACATATTCTTACATATATATATGCACTCTCTGATATAGTGAATTGCAGAGATCTCTCATATATATATTAGATTTGTATTATATTCATCTATTGATGGATTTTAAGTATGGAAAGATGAAAGATGTGTCCACATGATTCTTCATTATTTTCTAAAGAGCTTACATATATATACGTACATATATGTATGTATGTATATATGTATATGTATATATGTAAGATTGCACTCTTAGTTATCCTATCTACTCGTTCCATCTTATCTTCTCTTTCTTTCGTTTACTCTTTTGTCGTCATTCCTTCATGTCCCATCCTGTTTCATTATCCTCTCGTCTTTATAATAATTGTAATTTTCGTTAACCAGTATTTCTTACTGCTTTAGTAGCAGTCGTGTTTTCGTATGTGTTAGCTCGTACTGTTATTTTCGTATTTCTTTTCGTACTTTCTATATTATTTCGTACTTTTCATTATTCTCGAAACGAACTTATTTTGAATTCGTTTCCAAATAAAACGCATTCTCCATTTCGTCTCGAGTGTTCATTGAATAAGATCGCCGATCTTATAAATTCAAAATCTCTCGTTTCGTTCTTTTTTTTTCTTTTGTGCCACCCCACTGTTAGCTCGTTTGTGTGCCTTGCACTCACTACTTTCGTAACTTTTATTGGTTACTCCTTTTGCTCGCCACTTTCGTAAAATTTTTTTTTCATCGATCATGAAGTCTGCTGTTTCTTCTTTGGTTCGTGCAAAGTTTATGCTCCGTGCGGAACCCGTTCCTGGTGACTCCCGTACCACGGTCGTTAATCTCATCTGGATACAGTCGTTGGACGATGACGATCCAGAAAGATTCGCTTTCCCTGAGGAATATCAGTCTCCTTTGCAGCATGAGTCTTTGTTTGCGATTCCAGTCGCAAAGAATGCTAAGAGGGATTTGGCCCCCAGATGGAAAGAACGAACTTTTAAGCTCACCTTGCCACCTGATGTTGCAGCATTATACTTTGATGAACATGGTAACACAGTCTTCCGTAGTACTATGTTAAATGTCTTTGACCCTAGGGATTTGGTACAGCCGCCACGTTCATCACCGTCCATCACCTCTGCCACTGAAGTACCTTCAGCTTCTCTGGCTCATCCTCGTTCGTTGTCTTCCATTGTGAAGGACGCTGTACTAACAAAATTCAGTCCGAAAAATAATGTAAATCCGGAAGCCTGGATCAAGATATTTGAATCCGAGTGCACTCGTCTTAACATCGCTCAGGACCGATTTTGGGAGGTAATTCGTCTTTTCCTGGATGACGGAGCTGAGAAGTGGTATACCACTACTCAACTCTGTCATACAGACACATCGTGGGATTTCTGGAAATCATCATTTATCGACAACTTCGGAATACGTGGTCTCGCAGCAGTTCGTTCGGCGTACAATTACAGCTACAGGTTTGGTTCATTGTCCGATTATTGTCAAAATAAACTCAGTTTACTCGCTTCTCTCAATCCAAAGATGACCGAATTTGACAGGATTTGTCACGTAGCGTTAGGTTTGCCACTAAACCTGCAGGATCGTATTAATCTTCACGAGGTGAACACTCTCGGTAAGCTTTTAAGCACAATTAATTCATTCGATAAGCCGTCGACACGTTCGAACTCGTCTTTTAATTCGTCTTCTTCTATGTCAAATTCGTCTTTGTCTTCTTTCTCCTCACAACGTAATAGTAATAATTTTTGTTCGTATTGTATCTCGAAGGGTTACGGTAAATTCCCTCACCTAGAAAAAAATTGCTATAAAAAGAGCGAGATCAACCTAATCGTACTTTTACTCGCAACAGTAACGTAAAAAATGAAACCCCTTCGAAGGCGATTCATACTTTGAACGTCAATGATGAACTTGTTAAGGAAGTACAAACATCAACAAAAAACGAGTGACGCCCTCGTTCATTGTGTTAGACGTACTTGTCACTGGTTTAAAGGGAAAGGGTCTCTACGACCCAGGAGCTAATGCATCTGTAATTTCGTTAAATATGCTTAAAAAAATTCCTCATTATAAGTTCCTTCCTACTAAATCAGAGTACAGCACAACGAACGGTAAGGGCGCCATTCTGGGCATGACTATGCTCAACATTTCGATTAAAGCTATCTCGCATCGTGTACTTCTTTACGTGCTCGACTCTAACAATTTTTGTTTCGATTTTCTTATTGGTCTGGATCTCATCCCAATGTTTAAACTCTCTCTAGATCATAATCTTATTATTTCGCAAAATAACGTAACTTTGCCTCCTGATAATTTAATACCGACAAAAAAATAAAATTTCAATAAATAATAGTAACGTAATATGGAATGAATACATGCCGCATGAGCTTTTTACATCTAAAGTAACGCATCTTGATAAAGAAAAGAAAAATATTATCTTTAACGTAGTACAGAAAAATAATCATGCGTTTGGCAAAAGTAAATTCGACGTTGGTAATGTCACCAAGTACGAGTGTTCTATTAGTTTATCAAAAGATACGTACATAGCGAAAAAACCGTATCGCTGTACGTTTGAAGATCAGGAGGAGATTTCGAAGCAATGTAGGGAATTGTTAAATAGTGGTATTATCGTCCAATCCATGTCTCCTTTCGCTTCTCCTGTTACAATGCAGTTTAAGAAAGAGGGTCTGTGCGCCAAGAAAACTAAAACTCGCATGTGTGTTGACTATCGGGCTTTGAACAAGATCATCATTCCTGAGAGTCAGCCTTTTCCTCTCATTGATGAGATTTTAGCGAGAACTCGGGGCTGCTCATGGTTTTCGGCGCTGGATATTAACGCTGCTTTCCATTCTATTCCAATTCGAAAGTCGGATAGGTTTAAAACAGCGTTTATTACCCAGCACGGACATTATGAGTGGTGTTCGATGCCTTTCGGTCTTAAGATCGCTCCGGCCGTCTTTCAACGCATCTTGTATGGTATTTTCTTAGGTAACAATTTAACGTCATTCGCTTTGAATTATCTCGATGATATTTTAATTTTTTCACGCTCGTTCGATGAGCATATGTGTCACATTCAACGTGTTATTGATGTCATTTACGCAGAGGGTTTCCGCCTCAACTTCAAGAAATGCAATTTTGCTATGTCTCCCATTCCTTATTTGGGTCATATTCTGGGGCCCAACACGATCCAACCTCTTCCAGACAATTTAATTGCAATTAACGAATTCCCAGTTCCTTCCTCCAGAAAAAATGTTCGTCAATTTATCGGGAAGGTGACTTACTATCGTAAATTTATCCCTAACGCATCTTCTCTTTTAGAACCTTTCCACAATCTCCTTAGGAAAAACGTCCCCTTCCGCTGGTCTTCCGAATGTCAAACTAGCTTTGATAAAGCCAAATGCCTTCTTACATCCTCTCCCATCTTGGCTGTCTTTGATCGGAATCGTCCTATTTTCATTCACACTGACGCTAGTGGAGTGGGAATTGGGGCAGTTTTGAAGCAGACTCAGGATGATGGGGATATCAAACCTGTCGCCTTTTTCTCTCGAAAATTGTCGGATGCGCAAAAAAAAAAAGAAAGCCATTTACATTGAGAGTTTGGCCATTCGGGAAGCTGTTCGATATTGGCGCTTTTGGCTGATCGGTCGCCACTTTACCGTTATTACCGATCACAAGCCTTTACAACATCTTAATCTCAAAGCTCGTCCTGATGAGGAACTTGGCGATTTAGCCAACGAACTCCTTCAGTTCGACTTTGATGTCCTCTATGAACCTGGTCCTTTGAATTACGAAGCTGACTCACTTTCTCGGAATCCTGTCCTCGAATCATCTGATGCTACTGATCCTCTGTTACCTATTTTTAATTTTCTCTCATTTAGCGATATTTCTTCCTTGCAGTCGAATGTAATTAAGTTAGATCATGATATTTCTAAGCACGGACTTGTATTTCGTAATTTGAAGGGGAGATTACGCATCGTTCTAGATCAGCCTGCTGGTGAACAACTCATCAAGCTTGTTCATGAAAAACTGGGTCACGTTGGTTCAAAACATGTCATCGCTGTTATTACTCGTTATTTCACATTTCCGCAATTATACACTCTTGTTACTTCTTTTTGTCAAAAATGTATTGTATGTATCGAAAATAAGTCTCGTAGAACTCGCCGCAGTGCTGAGTTAGGTATCATCGGTCCGGCCTCTGCTCCTTTCGAAATCATGTCCCTCGACACCATTGGTGGCCTTGGACATGGTAAATCACCCCTTTCATATCTACACCTTTTAGTCGATCATTTTTCACGTTACGCTTACATTCTATGTTCGAAAGGTCAATCGGCTCGGGAGATGATTTCCCTTATTGATTCGGTCCATAAAAGTAATCCAATTGGAACACTTTTGACGGATCAGTATGGGGGGTTGTCGTCTGGAGAGTTTGAGACCTTCTGTTCCCACTCTAATATCAATCATGTTTTCGTCGCAGTGGACAGTGCCTCCTCAAATGGTTTAAACGAACGTTTAAACCAGACGTTGGTAAACCGTATCCGCTGTGCGAAAAATGATTCTTCCTCTTCTTGTTCGAGGAAAAGTTGGACTGTTTTAGCGTCTGAGTGTGTTGAACAGTACAACAAAACCCCTCACAGTGTTACAAAGTTTTCTCCCTCTTATCTTCATCTTGGTGTTCTTGATGACTTCGTTCCACAATGTCTATTCGATCCCCCTAACCTCACTGCGGATCGAGAATTAGCATATCGTAACTCAGTTATGTACCATAATTATAATAAAAGAATGTATGATAAATGTAAAAACAAAATCGAATTTGACGTAGGGGACTCTGTTTTTATCGACAATGGTAGTAAGTTAAATCGTAATAAGCTCGATAAACTTCGCATAGGACCGTACAAAATTGTTAAACGTTTATCGCATAATGTATTTATCATCCATGTTGGGCGAGGACCACTTTGTAATCGAATCTATCACGCCAGCAAATTAATCTTATTCGATAAATGTAAATCATAAAATGTAATTAATGTTATTCCTTTTCTCTCTTTTCTTTTCATTCCTTCTGTTCCTAAACGAGTGGGGAGGGTGCATGTAAGATTGCACTCTTAGTTATCCTATCTACTCGTTCCATCTTATCTTCTCTTTCTTTCGTTTACTCTTTTGTCGTCATTCCTTCATGTCCCATCCTGTTTCATTATCCTCTCGTCTTTATAATAATTGTAATTTTCGTTAACCAGTATTTCTTACTGCTTTAGTAGCAGTCGTGTTTTCGTATGTGTTAGCTCGTACTGTTATTTTCGTATTTCTTTTCGTACTTTCTATATTATTTCGTACTTTTCATTATTCTCGAAACGAACTTATTTTGAATTCGTTTCCAAATAAAACGCATTCTCCATTTCGTCTCGAGTGTTCATTGAATAAGATCGCCGATCTTATATATATATATATATAATATAATCGTCAAATTTTGGGATTGAGGCTCAAACTCGAGGGATAGAATACGTGTCGTATGGACTGTTCGTCTTGAATCTCGATAATGGATAATTAATTTCGAGGTGGACTTCGATGATTGATGTTCGTCAACGAACTTGGAATATGCGAATATGCGCGTATCGAATATCGAAAATACCCGTATAGGTGTACAGCTGTAGTTTGCGCTACTTTTGATGCGCGTCCACTGCGAGGTGCGTAGCGGCGAAATGAGGGGAGCGGAGGGTGGTCACTACTCGGCGAAGTCGAGTCAACAGGCAGTGGCCGCAGCGCGTGAACTGTGAAGTGAAGTTGAAATGTTCCGAACCTAAAGGTTAACGAAATCGATTATAGATAGAGACGATGTAAAACGCGTAGTATAGACAGCGGAGTGCGAATGCGGATACGGAATTACGGACATGGCGGCCGTACAGCAGCGAGACGCAGCGCAAACGGTGCAAACGGTCCGCGTGAAAATAAAGAAAATATAAAAAAAAAAAACCATACACAAACAGGTAACGAAGGGAAGGAGTGCAATTTGTAGGGTGGGAGATGTTGTGAGAGGCGTTGGCAAAGGGGGAAGAGGAAGATGAAGAGGAGGAGGAGGAGGATGTGACAAGTCTTGTAGCGCGAAAGAGAGAGCGATGAAATAGAATGGAAAAATCTAAAGAAATGAAATTGTGGGCGGCGGCGGCGGCGGTGGTGGTGGTGGTGGATAAGGATACGTATAAATTTATAATACAGCGCGTGGTGTGTGGCGGACCGCAGTGCGATTGGTGCACACGTCGCGGTGGAGGTGGTGGTGCCGTACCGTATAGGCGACAGCGTATAATTTTGTATCGCACAGTTGGTTGCGATACGGGCGTACGGCCGACGGTAGCGCGGACCTTTATCGCATCGGTAGCAGCAGTGGCACGTAACCGCGACGACCGCACCGAATGTATCGGCGCTGTCGGGTGACCGACCGCGGCAACGTGTGCGCCTTATACTTCGTATTACAGGCGTACTTATCGCCGTGGTAGCAGCTGGGTACATCATTACGCGTAGGTATTATACGCGCCGCGTAGACGTATCTGCTGTCGACTTTGTTGCCGCCCCTAGGACGTATACCCGTACCCACAGGTGGTTGCCCGGCTCTATCGCGTTAAAATATCACCGCGGCCACATCGTTTTCGTCGTTTCCACTTGATATCGGCTAATCGGCTAATCGGCTAATCGGCTAATCGGCTAATCGGCTAATCGGCTAATCGGCTAATCGGCTTATCGGCTTAACGGCTTGTACTACGCCTCAATGCTGCTGGTCCGTTCTCGTTTCGAAGTCGTACGTATTGTACGACAACTGCGGGTAATAAGACGCGAGCTGAGATGGTATCGTTGACAGCCCAGATTTATCGCCTTTTAAGCCGCTCGGTGCAGTCGCTGCCTCCGCCGCCACCACCATCACCACTGCCCATACGTTTAGCAATAGTCGCTAGTCGCTACTCGCTTTTTTTCATCGTTTCGCTCGTTGTTCATTTGCTGGATCCGGCGAGGTTGACTGCCACCTCCTCCTCAGCTGCCACCGCCGCCGCCTCCGTCGTCGTCGTCGTCGTTCCACGCTTGCGGTGATCCGTGGTCCGTACTCGCAGGTCGCTGCTTTTCGACCGCCCAGCCAATCGGATGGGCAGAAATAAAAAACAGCGGTTAACGCCCAGTGCGAGGGCCGATGCCGCCGGTGCCAGATTTACCAGGAGGCCATTGAGGCCGGGGCCTATCGGCGCAAAGGCAAAAGGGCGCGTAATTAATTTATTTTACGTGTTTCGAATTGGCGACTTCGTCATTTTTAGGAATCTTTTACATCGTTTTAGTTCGCAACGCTAAATTAGGGCGCAAAATTTTCCTGGCCTACAAGCGCCAAATTTATAAATTCGCCTCTGGACGCGGCGCTTGATACCGAATCGCTAGCAACCTTCCCCCCCCCTCCCAACATACCCATTCGAACGTCTACGGTATCGTATATTCGATACGACATTTTACGACATCCATTCAACGCCCCTTTCCTTCCTCGTTTAACGTCTACGGCTGTATGTGTGTGCGCCGCCAGATTGTTTTCATCTTTTCGTACCTCCATTCGCGCCGGTCCTCACGTACTTATTCACGCTTTCGCCCAATTCGGGGGAGGCGAAAGGCGTAAAATCACAATCGTGGAAGAAGACGATACGAAATAAAAAAGTATTTTAAATACGCGAGTGAAACGATTCGCGAGTAAGCGTGAAAAATGCGTCGCAGTATCTGAAAATAAATAAACGAAGAAAAACAAAAACAAAAAAAAAAAACAGAAAACAGAAAACAGAAAACAGAAAAATGGCAAATTCTCCGTTTATTTGTGTTTTTTCTTTCGTTTATTTTCCAACCTCCGAGGATGGTTGAAAAATTATACGAAAAGTAGATTCCTGTAAATTTTATCTTCGTTCCGACATTACCAACTCGAACTTTCTAACTCGAATCACGGCTCAGCTATCATCGAATCGTCGAGTGAAAGAGGAGAGGTTTGTGTCAAAATTGAAAATGTTGCGTTCAGTTGACAAAGGGCACGCACGTAAGCAAACGCTCATCAGCGCAGAGGTGGCAACCAAAATAAATTGGTTATAGGTTTTCTTTCAATCGATCAGTGCTGCAACGTTTTTGTTCTATTACGATTACGGTTGGCCAGTTTCTCATTAATTACATTCGGTTATGATTACGGTTCTTCTGTTCAAAAGTACTTATCAGTTAACCGTTATACCTAATCGGTTAAATTTTTTTTTTTTCTGATACTTCACCCGGAACCAAGGATGATAAGTCAGCCATCAGCCATCAGCCATCAGCCATCAGCCATCAGCCATCAGCCATCAGCCATCAGCCATCAGCCATCAGCCATACGTCATAAGCCAAATGTTTTTGGCCAATTTATGTCAGTCGTAAGTTTAAGCCAAGTCTACCGTAAGCTATAAGCCGTAAAGATGACCTATATTTTTTGACGACTTGATCGGCGAAGAGCTGCGCGTCGGTGGCCGGCCGATCCGGTCCTCAGGTCCTCACCCCCAGGCTATCGACTGCGTAAAAACGATGAAAACGTTTTTGTACAAAAATTTATTGAAAAATAAAAAAGCGACGGTGATAAGCGCGCCAATCTGAATTCTCGTTGCAATAAAAATCGAATCTTATCGCACGGTTTTGCTTACTCGGCAATCTGGTAACGATAATTATTTTAATGGCGTTCGACTACCTTCGCCGCAGCCTAGAATTGAGTTTCGCAACTTTTGATTAACGAGTTGGTCCAACTGGCAAAACGCATAGACAATAAATTTTTCGATAGTTTGTCAGTTGGTTGCGGTTAGGCGACCGCCGCTGCCGCCGCCGCCGCCGCCGCCGCATCGTCCAACAACCAGAATTTTATTATTTCCTACGTATGGCGTCTGCGGTGGATTCGCGTCGCAGACGTAGCTGCGGAGCACGCATCTCCCCACTCGCCGCTCATTTCGAGAGAAAAAATCACATACTTACGTTCTGTTACGCGTATCTCATTTAAATTTATTTTTTAGCTAACGGTTTTTCGGCAACTGAAAGCGTACCTCCGCCCCCTTCGTAAAAAAGAAAAAATAATTATAACGAATAGGTAAGAAAATAAATAAACGAATAAAATGAAAATTTTCCGACTACGTGCGGAGTCGACGATTCGTCCAAACGCTTTCCGTACCTTCGCCTATTGGGCGGCTTCATTGGGTGCAAAGCTGGCCGTAGCGGGTACCCACCTACTCTTTGCACGCATTCGGATCACGTTGTTTGAGCCATTAACGCATTAATAACGGAGTTGGTAGTCGGCGCGAAGCGAGATACGGGCTCGACAGTTGCGGCGGGCGTGCGGCCGTAAAGGCGATCGATCAGCGACTAGCGACCAGCGACCAGCGACCAGCGACCAGCCAGGAAACCATAAATACGCGTAGCCATAAATTAGGTTCCATAATTATAATACGCTCCGTATGGTCGATGCGAATGCTACTCGATTCGCGAAATCGAACACAAATTGTTAGTCGGGCCGCGCGTCAGGTCGAACCGAAATCGCGTCCCATTTCGATAGTTCTTGGCTGTCGCCGCCTACGTTGCCCGGTTTCAAATTTGAATTGCGACCATTTTATAGCCCGAATCAACTCGATATTGCAGCCGTACGAAGTACTTACGAGCGGTCGCACACCCGTCCGCTCCGCATAGTTTCTCGTCCATAGGCAATGTGGCTGTGATGAATGTGTATGGCGCACGATATCGGTAGGACCCTCTCCCGGATTACGATCCCCCAGCACGTTCCAGTCAGGTGCGGGATGCGGGAAGGTCGGGTAGGCTCGGGTACGACTTTACGACAACGGCGAACCGGCTGTTGTGGCGAACGTGAAGACTCTATCTATCTTTTTTTACTCGGAAGGTCCGCAATAGATAAGTTATACGTATATACCTATATCGCGATGTAGGAGTGAGGGGAGGAAAGGGCGAAGATTTTTGCCATTTGTGGTCGATACGGGCTTCCAAGCGTGATATTTTCATCGGTCATATAATAGACTACCTGCTGGCTACAGCTGTCGCTGGGAAACTAGCAGCACCAGATCGCATTCACCGGCATTTTAGGTTGCGAATGTGGTGGTGTAGCAGCCAGTCTGCGCCAACTACGGCTACCTTTCAGTTACGAAGCTCAAGCGCCCCCGCAGCCTACCATTTTGACAGTATAATTTAGAACGAGTCGCAAAGTTATGGTTCAAATCGATGTAGACTTTGGCGTCATTTATGAAATTACAACGCTAATGAGAAAAAAAGTCATCAAATAAACTTGGGTCGCGAAAGAGAAAAAGAGCCAGAAAAAAAGCTTTAGAACAATTATTTTTGTAACACACGCACGAAAACCAAAACTTTACGTGTACCCGCGTATAGCAAGTGTGAACCAACAAATTTTTTGCCTGCGAAGTAGACGTTACAGACAGCCATATTTCAACAGTTATCGAACACGTAGGCATTTTAATATTTTTATTCGCTTTAATTCGTGAATAACTGTTTGTCAAGTTGCTATTTCACTTCTTCGACAAAAAATTTTTCTTTTGAAAACTCCTCTCAAATGATTTCTCAGTCTCTAATTGAGACAGAGAACTGAGGTTCGTAATGCTCGAAAGAGGATAAAATTTTAAAAATTTTCACACAATTTAAATATTATTTCTGACTATTTAACCACAAACCAGCAAAAAAGATGCGAAGTGTAATTGAAAATTTGCAATTTTCTGGAATCTAGAAACCTTTCTTCTTCCACTCGATGATTCCTCAGTCGCTATTTAAGCTAGAGAGCTGGAGATGGTATTTCTGGAAAGAGAAGAAAGTTTACTCGACTTCACTTTTCGTACAATTTTTTATTCGTCTTCAACTATTTGAAATTAAACGAACGAAAAAAACGGTAATTTATGGAAACTTGTCCATTTTTTGAAATCCAGAAACTTCTCTTCTTCCACTCGGTGATTCCTCATCCGCTATCTAAGCTATAAAAAGCTGAGATTAGCATCGCTGGAAAGAGTAAAAAAGAAACTTCGCTCTTCGATAAAAAGGACCCCATAAAATAGCGAACATAATTTCATAATCAACCATTTTTTGGTCACCGAGCCAAATGAGTGGTTAAATTCAAAAATTAACCGAAAATTTGAACTCGGTCCTTCAAAAAATGTAATCGACGATGTATCACTCACTTCTTTAGGAAAAAAAAAAAAAAAAAAATTATCCCAACTGCTTTTTGGGATCGTAGGAAAGGCCCTACGAGGCAGCAGTACCAACGCCAACTTTACAGCTTAAATAGTGGCTCACAAACCATCGAGCGAGTAATCTACAATCCTTCCAATTTCACATTACTAATTAGGTAATTATTGCTTTTTTTTTTTCGTTCGTTTATTTTCAAACAGCTTAAGATAATTGAAAAATTAAATAGAAATTCGGGTAAATTTTATCCTCTTTCCAGGAACACAAACGCCAACTCTTTGGCTCGAATACCGGCTGATGAATCATTAAAGCATCTCTATTCTCCAATCTCCAATCTCCAATCTCCAATCTGTTGTATTCTGTCAAGTTGGGAAATTTTAACTTTTAGAGAATAAATCGGAAGGAGAAACGGTACAAACGATAGCTCGGTGTTTCCCTCGTGTAAACTTTTTAGGTATTGTAGATCATAGAGAATAAATCAACGAGTATAAAGCATCCTTATGTGAAACGAGAGAAGTAGGTTTTAAACTTTTTAAACGTTACGTTTGGTTGGGTGGCAAGTTCACAACCAGTTCTTCACCAAATCGGTAAGTGTATAAAATCCATAATGTTGGATAAGACGCGGCGCCCAAGCGTAGCCCAGACAGACAGTGATTCGATAATCCGAGCATGTCCCAAGCCGCACGTGCGCAAAATTAAACTTTTCCACATTGGCGTAAAATGTGCTACTTCGCGTAGAACAGATAGGCGTGCAAAAACGTTTGTTTTTGAAGTGGGTGTTGCAAAAAATATTTTTGGCCGAAAATTTGGATACTGACGGTGCGCGAAAAACAAAAATAGAATAAAGTGCTCATTTTGGGCCAAAATAAATTTTTGTTTACCCCTCCAAAGAGCGAGTAAACATTCGAAAAAAAGCGTACATCTGCGCATCCTGCCGTAAATTACGAGTATTGCGTCCTCGATTTCGGGCGACGCGGTCCGAACGTTAGCGCTGTTTGCGTTACGCTGACGCGGACTGGTTGCGCCATTCCGTTCGCATCTCAAATCAAAAAATAATGAAATTTTTCGTCAATTAACAAACGAATTACGGGTGTGGGTGGGGGTTGCGTTCGTATTCTTCGTCGCGTCGTATCTTAACGCAGGTTGGCCGCAATTTCGTCCTTTTTTTCGCCGCCCTGGGCTCACTTTTTTTTCCCCATTTCGTACACATTCGACGATGAGCGAAATTGTTGTAAGGATCGGCTGTGCCGTGGTGGTGGTGGTGACGGTGGTGACGGTGGTGGGGGCGACGGTGGAGGTGGTGGTGGTGGTGGTGGTGGTGGCGGTGACGGTGACGGCAGCGCACCGAAGCGAACTGCGCCCTACAGACTATAAAAGTACAGAATGTAAAACGAAAAAAAAAAAAAAAACAACAACAAAAACGGGGTATATTGTGCGCACGTACGAAGATAAAGTCCAACCTATAGATTCGCATGTACTTAAACACCTATACACCTATACCCATACCTATACCTATACCTGTACCAATACTTGTAACCACATTTATATACTGTGTCATGTATTCGTAAGTGTACGTAAGTATACCGTACGTAGCCACGTAAGCCACGCAGGCAAACGTACCGTACGTCTGTACCGGGTACAGTATGCAGATGCACGTAATTATTATTATTATTATTATTATTATTATTATTATTATTATTATTATTATTATTATCATTATCATCGTCGTTATTATTATCATTATATAAATAATATTTAAATACGGATGATGGTCGTTTAAAACGGACTAACCAGAGATACACGCTGTAGGTAGAGGTACAGGTAGACGAATAGGGCGAGCGAAATCTAAAAAAAAAACCGCTAAACGCGAGAACATAAAAAATGAGTTAAAATAATGTAATATGTATGATTTTTTTACGACTACATTGTGACCGGTTTTTCTCTCCTTTCGTTCTGCGCCGCCGCCGCCGCCGCCGCCACCGCCACCGCCACCGCCACCGCCACCGCCACCGCCGCCGCCGTCCCTCTTTAGGCTATCCCACTTTCCAGCTCGTTCTTCGCAAGTTCACGTCTTCGTTTCGTAATTTTCGTTATTTCGTTTGCATTCTCGTCGCCGTCGCCGTCGCCGTTGCCGTTGCCGTCGTCGTCGTCGTCGTCGTCGTCGGTTCCATGCCATTCCGTGGTTCCGTAGTTCCGTGGTTCGTCTGTTCGTCTGTTCTGTTCGTGTGTTGTTGTTGTTGTTGTTGTTGTTGTTGTTGTTGTATTTGTTGCTTTTCTATCTCTTATTTTGGTTGTGCACCTTATAATATGTATATACGTACAGCAAGTTTGGCAGCGGTGGCGGTGGCCGCGCCAACACACACACACACACACACACACACACGCACACATACATACGTAATTGTTGCATTCGGCCGTTTCGGTTGGAAGGAGCGGCGTTTGACGGGCAGCAGCGTGTTGTGGCGGCGGTAGCGGCGGGGGCGGCGGGTGCAGCGGCTAACGTCTGGCTGAGTTCGGGACCGCCGCCGCAACATTCGCTCTCGACGAAAAGAGCACGCGGAGCGGCGATGGCGGGGTTTTTTTAGTCGAAGCGGCGCGGTGCGGAAGCGGGGAGCGGACCGCGGCCACTGAACTTTGGCGAATATTTAAGCCGCTACCGCCACCGTCGCCGCCTCCATCGTGGTAGACGATTCGCGTGATCCACCGCTGCTCCTACCCCGCCCCGACCGCCATAACCAAATCGCACTCCCCTCCCCTCCGCGCCGCGTTTACGGGCCAACTCGTCTAACCGGCGACCTTCTTCGAAAACGCCTAACCTCTGGCAACAATGTATTCGTCGACGAACACACGACGACGTTTCGCCTATTTTTCATCTCCCTTTTTAATCAGACTCTCTCACTCGCCACCTCTCTCCCTCTGCCCATCTGTCGCCTTCGCGCCCTCCCTCTCGCACCTTGTCTCATTCGCGCGTCCTCGCGTCCTTGCCTCTATGCCTCCTTGCCCCCTTGCCCCCTTCTCCTTCCCTCGCTTTCTCCAGCCGCATTTCTCCGGCTCGTACTCGCGTCGTCGCCTCAGACACGCCGTCTGACCACGCCGTAATTACCTACGAATAGTCGTATTATTATAGGCATTATAATATTATTGGCCATTTGATCGGTGGCTGTTGACGCGTTCGATGTCGTCGTCGTCGTCGTCATCGTCGTTTCTTTCTCGTCCCAAATTCTTATCTTTTCTGCAATCGCTAATTTTTGGTCGCCTTTCCCGCCACAGTGCCGCGTCGCGTCCACAAAAGTTACGCCGTGGCCGTGCACACGTCAGTGTGGCCACTCGTTATTCCCTTATAATTTTATTATTTTATTATTTTACGCCGTTTAAGTCGGTTCAGCCGTTCAGCCAACCTAATCGACGTAACGTAAACGAGTTTAGGCGGAGTGTAGGTGCACTGCCAAGTGCAAAACAAATAAAGAGTTGCTACGCGGTGGTCAGCGATAAAAAACGATTAAAAAAAGTGATCGTCACGTTTTGTAACCATAGGATAACCGGCCATTAATGTTACGAGTATTTCACGTAAAGAAGCGAAATAAATTTTTCACGACTAAAAACTAGTGGTGGCCAAAATTGTTCATTTGCACAAACTGGTTTGCCTGCTCCTGGTTTTTCAGTCCGCTCCCTGCTCCGAAACGGCTCCGGTCATACTCGGGTATTTAACGTGAAAACCGTCGAACCAAGAATGAGTCTAACCCTGCGGCCTAGGCACGTTGCACCGAGCAGTATCTGTCGTCGATATTCTTGCCACGAACGAGTAGCGTCCCCCCCTCCCCCCATTATTCCCTTCGATACGATCGAAGTTAGGTATCAACAGAAATCGGATGAGAAATTGAGAATAGAGACATGGAGGTGCCTACCTACGTAATACGTTAGCCGACGAACGATTCGATGAAAATTTCACTCCGTTCGTACCTACGTTTATGTTTTCAAAATATCGCTGAAATCGCATTATTTGCCATCGCACGCGATTGAAGTTATCGAGTGGCATTATTGTCGATTGTAGACAGCCGTCGTATACTAGCTGAAGATGGTGCGAAAATTTCAGCTCTGTACAGCCGACAGTTGCCTCGTAATTTCGGTCGATAACTTTCGCTATACGGAATACCTACGCAAATGATCATTAGCTAGACCTGCTACGTACGTACGCGTGGTGTATACTACGACCTGAATGTAGTTGCAGAATTTCAAGAGCGCCATTTTAGCCAAATTTTCACCCGATACTCGATACTCGGTTAACAAAATATCGGTATGGCTGAAAATCTGTTCAGATCGGGTGATTGAAATGACGAGCATTCGATTTAGTTGAGTATCTCGACAACCGAAGGGTAAGAGTGAGCCGAAAACTTTCAGCGATGTCGAGACCTACGCCAACGACGAAGCGGGTGTCCGGGTGAAAATGAAAACCAGCGTTAGAAAAAAGTGAAAAAAATTCACGTCGGTCTTCGGAGCATCGGAGCAGAAAGGAGCAGGAAGCAGCAGGAAGCGGCAGGAAGCAGACATTAATAGGTACCGTATAGCACTTTCAGGAAGCAGCTGTTTTAAAAAACCTAGTTCTTCGAACCAGACAGCTCCGGAGCAGCCCAATAAAAATAATGGGTTTAGTAAAAACCATATTTCTATTTCTTACGGTTACCCACGTGTCGGTTGCGTCGCGAATAGCGTCGCGAATAGCGTCGCGAATAGCGTCGCGAATAGCGTCGCGAAAATAATAAATCCGAAAAAAAGAAATCGAATGCTTTTTTCCTTACTTATCGAAAATGGCGTACGTATCGAGCAAATGTAACCAGTCTGTTATTTGCGTGAACCTTCTTCCAATAATTTATTGAGAAACGCCCGGCACTCCACCACCACTGTAGTCTGCACATTGGCAACAGGATATCGTCGTGGTAGTAAAGGACGACCCGATTTTTCGAGACAAAATTCAAGCGACCTGCGCCAACCACAAAATAACGTTTTGTTGTTACCATCCTGACACCAAATTGATCGGTGATGCCAGACGAGTAAAAGCCAAAGCGCTGCGGGTGCGTCCAACATAAGTACGTAACGATACACGCGCTAGAAGAAAAGCGTACCTATAGCTACTTTGGTTTCACCAGGTATGAGGCTTTACCAGCCGTGGAATCTGGTGCACTTCGCTGTTAGTCGGATCTTCATTTTTTTTTTTTTTTTTTTGAGGTTACCACACCCACGTGCCACGTATCTTACTGTTGTTTATCGTTCACACCGTTCGAATTACTAGCCACACCGAGTAGCGGCAAATTTATAAATTTGATGGGAACCGCGACTACGAAACTGGCACCTACCTCGGTTTATCCAGAACCCTGTAGATACGAGCACGGCGATACGCCATTCTGTATCCGCAGTTTAATTCGTATATGGCTTTTTCACAATTTGAGTTTTATCTCAAGAAACAACGGTACGATCTCGGCGAGATTTTCACAAAATCGTTGACGAACGCGATATATGTTGATGTTTCAACCAAATTTCAGTTTTCTACGAGCGATGGTTCTCTTCCAGTATGCATTTTTCATAACTTCGATTGCGTACTTCGATCCCATAAAATAGTATACGGGGCTTGTTTCTTCGGCCCTTCTATCTGTTAGGCAGAAGTGGATTATCAAATGAAACGATAAAAAATATTAAGTAGGCGATAAAAAAATCTGAAACCCTAAAATTTCTCAAATTCCACGTAAATATCGACGAATTCGCTTACGTAGTTGTAGGACGTAAATTGAAGTATTTGCCAAACTGGTATCTGTAGGGCTTCGGGTTTACCAAGCTCGGCTCGGATCCGAGAAATAAATGGTACCTACGTTTGAAACGACAAAAAAAAAATAAATAAAAATAGTCTTACAATCTTCGCGTGATTCCGATGATGCGAATTCAATCCGGTTGGAAAATTTCAACGATATATCTCGATGAACCAAACATGGATCTGAAATTCTAGGGCAACGCGGGAACTAAATTTACGATTTGAGCCAAATATTTACAAATTCTAGCGAAACTTGTACTTACCTACTGCAACCAGCATTTCTCTCCCACTGTCGACTACTGTAGTAGCCAACTCAGATTCTACGGCATATTATTGTTTTCAGTGAGTTCTCCAATTCGGATCCGATTGGCAATTTCAACGAGTTGATAACAACAACGTAATCATCGATAAGTGATCAGCGATGATAAATCATACCTACGAGGATCGTCGACGGACAGTAAAATTTCTTCGAACCGCGAAAAAAATGTTTTTCGAATTTATTTTTACCGTTTCCGACGTGTGTGTTAGTGAACACGGTGGATGCCGGTAGAATACCAGCGGAGGCATCTTTCGGACGATGCGACGGGCTTTGGCCAAGGCATGCCACGTTGAGCCACTTTGTTCCCTGGGCATTGTGGACCCAGCACCGAGTGATCTATCCGAACACGTTGCAACTAAAAACGATAATTATTCTGGAAAGCGTTACAAAATATCGGCGAATCTAACGAACCTTTTTACAAATAAAAATTGAAAAAAAGAGAAAAAAATTTCGGGCAAGAGCCTGTTTGAGCGTGACGTTTCTCAGGTGGCGAGAGTGGCTGGCGATCCTACCATAGCGGCGTTGCAACTGCGCCCCCACGTCCCATATATTATAAAATGTTATATCGATCCGAAACGACGTTACAATTAGATGGTTCGAAGAAATGGTGCTGTCTGTCGACGATTCTTAGGTACCTAAGCAGCAGTTATCAGTCGATACAATTGCGAAAATAAACATTCTATAACTTGGACGTATCCGATTGATTAATTTTACAGCTTCGAACAAATAATTACTTCGATCACGCGCAGATTGCGAATTTGAAATAACCTGCCAGGCGTATTTTTTTTTCATCCGTGTCCGTTGTTATCATTCGTCAGTTAGGTAGGGCAACTTACACGTTGATTGATAGGTGGAGACGTTGGCTACAAGCTTTAAAACTAGTTTTTTCGCATCACCCCACTCCAAAAACAAACGTTTTTGCACGCCTATCCGCTATACGCGAAGTAGCACATTTTACGACAATGTGGAAAAGTTTAATTTTGCGCACGTGCGGCTTGGGACATGCTCGGATTATCGAATCACTGTCTGTCTGGGCTACGCTTGGGCGCCGCGTCTTATCCAACATTATGGATTTTATACACTTACCGATTTGGTGAAGAACTGGTTGTGAACTTGCCACCCAACCGAACATGATAACGTTTAAAAAGTTTAAAACCTACTTCTCTCGTTTCACATAAGGATGCTTTATACTCGTTGATTTATTCTCTATGATCTACAATACCTAAAAAGTTTACACGAGGGAAACACCGAGCTATCGTTTGTACCGTTTCTCCTTCCGATTTATTCTCTAAAAGTTAAAATTTCCCAACTTGACAGAATACAACAGATTGGAGATTAGAGATGCTTTAATGATTCCTCAGCCGGTATTCGAGCCAAAGAGTTGGCGTGGGCTACCATCGTTTTACATGTTGGGAAATATCAATTTTCTCAGTTCAGATTCGGAATTTCGGTAGGCAAGACGGCGAGAGGTGAAAGTGGTTTAGGATATTCTTATCTTGAAAACCGAACGATATATCGTCCATTACGTTTTTTGAGGCCCCGAGTTGAAATTTCTAGTTCGTCTAGTTCGTTTTCGGACTGAACACGGTGGACTCCTCTCGACCCAAAAAACGGTCGGGATGATTTTGTCTGTAGAAAATTAAGGCGTGTTTTTAGGCGCCGACCGCGTATACCGCGCCTACCCCATCCGCCACCTCGTCGCCGCTTCGAACTCGCCGCAGAATTAAACGCTTTTAGCCGAATAAAGCCCGCAGCCAAGCGTCGCTTACGTACCCCCCCCCCACCCCCACCCCCACTTCGCTGCAAGTACGACTAAAAGGTTGGAAAATTCACGATTTCGAGTTATTTAAAACGAAACAAATTTTACGGCAACTTGATCGGAAAATTTGCTCAGTTAAAAGGTGCGCCCGCGTAAATCGTAAATAGACGGATGATCGGCGATTTCTTCGTAGCGATTGGCAAAGAAATGCGACGTGCGTTTCGCTTTCGATCAGTCGGTCATTTCTTTTGTTTTTCTTTTTTTACTTTTAAACGTAGGTAGGTAGGTAGGTAGGTAGGTAGGTAGGTCTGTCTACCTTCCTATGCGATGAAATATGACAAATTCGTCCATCCAAGCCTTTCGGCGAACTCTCGCTGGTGCCGGCGATGGCCGATGGGTTTCATTCGAAAATCGGTCGACGCCTAATTTAGCGGCGTTTCGTCGTCGTAGGCTAAACGTTATCGCGTTTGGGCACAAAATCAGCTTTCATTTGCGGAAAACTAATTTGTTTTAACGGTAGACGTAGCCGCGGTAGGTTTATTATTTTACCTATCCGACGTACAAAAGCCACTCGTAGGTAAATTATAAAATGCTCGATTTCGAACCGATAACGAAGCAATTTACGAAAAGCATTGACCGTAACGTTTAGGGCAACATGTCGCCAATTCTGGCGCAGATCGGCCGGAATGTTGACTTCGTACTGGCGAAAAATTTAATTTTTATTTCAATTTCGAAAGAGGTACTTGTTTTTTAATCGCGTAATCTGCGACAAATTTAGCGCAATAATGGCGATTACGATGCGGGCTATTAAACGAATTTTTAGTAACTAATTTTCTACTTTTAAAAACCTACTTTTTCTAGCCGAGCTGCTGTCGCGTTAAAAATGTTTTCGAGTGTTTTCCGCGAACGACGTGCGGCCGTCGACGCTACGACGGTTTCGAAATTTTTTCCTCCCCCCACCATCTCTTCCTTCGACGCGATACGACACGCGCGCGCGAAAAAATCGTTTGGTCGGTGGGGCGACGGCGGCAACTGCGTTGGCAGACGACGTGAAAAAGTAGAGCGGGAAAATTTCGACGAAAAGTTGGTAGGAAGACCGAGGCGAACCGTAACGTTGCAATCGTAATTCATAAATTACAACCCATATACCTATATATATGTACACGTATATACGTGTACTTATATATATATATATATATATACGTTGTACATACCTATATATATATATATATATATATGTGTGTGTGTGTATATATGTATGTATATTGCTGATAATTATAGAAGAATAAAAATTCGACGATTTGCGTTTGAATAACGGCGTTAAAAGTGTGGGCCCCCCTCCCCCAACCGGAGTATAGTCGAGTAGCGGAGTGCGATCGTTGGAGGCGTCCCCCAACCGCAACCCGGTTGCGAGTGATCGTCGCTCGTCACCGCATTTCGATGGGTTCGCGACCATTCTCGAGTCCATTTTTCGTTCAACGCGCGTTTGTTCGCGCCGCACCGCACCGCGGAACGAACGAAATTATTTCGATCGTCGGATTCGGCAGTGCGGCGAGGGAGAGCGGGATAAATCGATTTATAGTTCCGCAATCGGTTTACTTTGCGATCGGTTTAATCTGTTCGGTCGGTTCGAGCATTCGCATCGCATCGCGTCGCATCGCATCGCGTCGCGTCGCGTCGCATCGCGTCGCGTCGCGTCGCATCCTCGTCTCCGCATTTAGTCTGCGTCCGCCAGCAATAAGTTGAAAAAGAGTACAAAGTTTTCGGCGATGACGTCGTCGCGTCGTCGGACGGTTGGCGAGTGGGGAGTGGGAAATGGGGAGTGGGGAGTGGCCATATCGCGTGCACTCGCGAATGATGACCTTGTGCACGCGATTACAAAGCGCGTCGTCGAAGAAAGGAAAGATTGGGTGAGAACGAGTGCGGCAGGGTGATGGCGCGAGGGAGAGGGAGAGGGAGGGAGAAAGAGAGAGAGAGCGAGAGAGTGAGAAAGAGAGAGGAAAAAACCGATCGACACGAGGAAGCGCGTTATCTGCTTAAAAAGTCGAACGGCCTCGCGTTATCGTCGTCGGCCGCGGTTTACGTGACAATGTGCGAAAGCAGCAGCCCGGCCACAACGGCCGCAGCCTACGCATCCGGCCTACCCGTAAAAATATTATTTCTACGTACCTACGTTGCCATTTATTTTAATGATCCGTTTCGAAGGGCCCGGCTGCGGTGGTACGCGCACGTCGCGTCCGTCCTCTCCGTTCCTTCCGCGCGCCTCGCCGTCGACGCGACGACGTCATTTAATCGTACGATTCGCTCGCGCGTAAGCCATTCGCCGAAGAACAATTCGCCCGTGTGGCGACCGTAATTGTCCGTGTGCGCCGCACTGCCCACGAATCGGCCCCCTTATTTTCGTCCCCGTCCCAGTGTTTTGGGCTAAACGTCGTTTTCAGCGAACGTCGCATCGCGTCGCGTCGCGTCGCGTCGCGTCACGTCGCGTCTGTTTGGATGGCGACTTACTTTTTCGTCTAAAAAATTAACCGTTTTTCGTATTTCGGGCACTGCCTACGCGGTACCCTCCAAAAGAGAATGTTTTTTTTTTTCCAAAGGAGCAAAAAGGCGGCCTCGAATAAAAGTGTCGCTAAATTGAATTAAATAAAAAAACTGTAGCGCAGCACGGCTCGCTAGAAGAAGTAGGTTTTCGTGAAAAAGAATTACGAATTTTGACGGTCGCATTAATTGTGCGTACGTTCGTACCCGTAAATGGTGTGTTACGATCGTATGAAATTTGTTGACTGCTGACGCGAAATTTAAAAGCATTATTTGTGGAAATGAAAAACTGACGAAAATAAAAAAGTACCCACGGTAATTATAATCGTATAATTTCAAATAAAATCAAAGAAATACAATAAATTTATGAGATAAAAAGAAGAAAAATGTACGTTTGGTTAATATTTGTAAAAAGAAAAGTTTATGCGAATCAAAAAAAAAAAAAAAAAGAAAAAATACTTTACCTGAAGTATCGTTCGTCGATCCGCACCAAAATTGATAGCGTACTACGATCGATTGAAATAAATATTTATTCCGAATTTCGTGGCTACGGTAACGTGAAATTCACTTTTGTATGTGTATGTGTGTGTGTGTGCGTGTGTGTGTGCGCGTGTGTGTGTGTGCGTGTGTGTGTGTATACATATGAATTTGAGTTATTATTGGTACCAAAGTTTGCCTGAAGTCATTAAACGAAAAACATACCCTGGTGATACCTAAGTACTTGAAAATGGTATACGAACCGGCGCAGGTTGCGTACCGACGATGGCCACAAAATATACGGAGGGATGTTTGTTGCGGGTCGGCTACCAAAGTACCAAATTATCAAATTGTCAAATTACAGTCTCTTTTGGAACGCACTATTAAGGGTAACTTGGGTTGGGTTGGCAGCTCAGCGGGGCTGAATACTGCTGGTCACGGGTGGTTCGGTTCGCTCCCCCACCCCGTTACCCCGTTACCCCGTTACCCCGTTACCCCGTTACCCCGTTATCGCGTTTTCGTTCGTCACAAATTTAAGAAAAATAAACGAAAATTTGCGAGTAAGTTACGTGTAGACGAAGGTATACGATATGTACCTACGTATATGTGGACTTTCAACAGGTTGTCTCGGTTGTGCGTCTTACCAGCATTTCGATACGTAGATAATTAGACAATTTAGATTTTTCGTTCGCAATAACCCTGCCACGTGGTTAGGGCTGGTCCTGGTCCGTTTGCGAGAACACAATACCAACCTCGAAGCACGATTTCGTCAACGTTTGACCGAATTCGTTGCGTTGCGTTGCGTTGCGTTTTCAAAATATCGCTGAACTTCCGTCGTTTGCCATTCCACGCGATCAAAATTATATTATCGACAGGAATTAAAAGAGAACTGTTAATCGCAGAGAGGTGAAATTAAAGTTTTACGAGATACTGTCCTAGTACGTTATCTGGCTGAAGATGGTGCGAAAATTTCAGCTCTGTACAGCCGACAGTTGCCTCGTAATTTCGGTCGATAACTTTCGCTATACGGAATACCTACGCAAATGATCATTAGCTAGACCTGCTACGTACGTACGCGTGGTGTATACTACGACCTGAATGTAGTTGCAGAATTTCAAGAGCGCCATTTTAGCCAAATTTTCACCCGATACTCGATACTCGATACTCGGTTAACAAAATATCGGTATGGCCGAAAATCTGTTCGGATCGGGTGATTGAAATGACGAGCATTCGATTTAGTTGAGTATCTCGACAACCGAAGGGTAAGAGTGAGCTGAAAACTTTCAGCGATGTCGAGACCTACGCCAACGACGAAGCGGGTGTCCGGTGAAAATGAAAACCAGCGTTAGAAAAAAGTGAAAAAAATTCACGTCGGTCTTCGCAGCATCGGAGCAGAAAGGAGCAGAAAGGAGCAGGAAGCAGCAGGAAGCGGCAGGAAGCAGACATTAATAGGTACCGTATAGCACTTTCAGGAAGCAGCTGTTTTAAAAAACCTAGTTCTTCGAACCAGACAGCTCCGGAGCAACCCATCCCTACCAAGCAGCTAGCAGCTGGTACAGCCTGTAGCCAGTAGCTAGTTGTTGTTACCGGCCCGTACCACCTATTCATTGCGCGTGAAATTGTCGATTGGGTCGGAGGGAGGATGAGTGTCGCCAACGACGGTACTGTAAAACAGATATCGACGGTGGTAAGTGGTAACGTCGCCCCCAACGAACGACCGCCAATGGACGACGATGCGTGGAGGACCGGAGGTACGCGACTAACGGCCTACGAGTAAAGTGCCCGTACTTGGAATGCGTCGAACACTGCGTGTCTGTGTGGGGCACGGGTAGAAAACCAAAAGTAAAAAGGGTCGAGAGAGAGAGAGAGAGAGAGAGAGAGAGAAGGGATAGAGCGGATAGATGGTAGCGATGCGAGTGGGTGTAGTCGCGTCGACTGTCCGCGATAGAAGCGAGTCGAAAATTGGAACATCGTCCGTAAAACGTCGATAGCAGTTCAGCGGCGGGATACCGAGGCGGCAAAAAGTATGGCATCGCACGCGATACGTACTTTTTAAGGCGAAGCTACGCGATGTTACTTGGGCGGCGGTCGAACATATCGAACACGCGTTTTGGTTGCGTGTACCATCCGTAGCCAATCCGCACCGGAACTGGTAGATGGTAGCGCCCTACCACGAATTAAGGCCAATGTTTTGTTACAAAAATTTCAATAGCTTTCGGTCCGAAATTCAGCGTTTTATAGCCAAAATAAGATTGAAAACACGAGCCGGTTGACGCCAAAATCGTTGGCTGCGGTCGTTGGTTCAGTACGAGTGTTCGTACCAAATTCGGTGACCATCCGGCAAAAGGTGCGTCCGACACCGATACATATAAACGACAGCGAATAGTGTCGGAATATTCTCGAGGTGGTAAACCGAAAAACATACCCATCCCGGACACCCGGACACCCGACCCCCCGACCCCCCGACCCCAATGCAGCCTATTACCGGATCGAAATCGTAACGAGTAGATTATTTTGAGAAATGCGCTCGTAAATTCTTCTCTACCGAATGCGCAATATCGCGCGTTCTGAATTGCGTACGACGCGTCCGCGTGCCACCTTTTCCGCCATTCGCACGCGTTATTTTAATTTTCGCCGCCTCGGTATCGCGCGACGAGGCGAGACACGGGCGCACCACCGCACGCGTCCCTCTCGACGCGGTACGTCGCGGTACGTCGCGGTACGAAATGACAATCGGCTCCGGTCGATCGGTGGGCCGCGTTCGGTGCGCGCCACTTCGTGCGAGAACGCTCGCCAAAGACGATCGCCTCGTCACTCTTGCCGCCCGTTGCCGTTGCCGTCGCCGTCGCCATCGCTACCCTTAAACACGCGTCGCGTTCGCGCCGCCGAGTATTTTTAAAATGCGATAATTAATCTTTTGCGCGCGTCGACGCGGCGCGGTACGCCGCTCGGCCTATTTTCGTCTCACCCTTTAATGCCTTTTTTTCACGTCGCGTCGTCGAGTCGAAGAGAAATTACGGCACTCGGCTTTGGCTGAAGCCGCGCATCTTTGCACAGGACCAGCGATTCGAGAGTGTGTGTGCGAGAGAGATGGATAGAGAGAGAGAGAGAGAGAGAGAGCGAGTGAGCGAGTGCGTGTTGCGACGAGTATTTTCGGATTCGAATAAATTTCGTTTCCGATGTCGACGCAATTTCGAATCTTCACTTTTTTTCTAATTTTATTTGCCGCGACCAAAGACCAAAAAATAAAAATAAAAATAAAAATAAAAATAAAAATAAAAATAAAACGAAACAAATGATTAGCCCATCGCCCCACAATACCAGCCTACGGGTTTTCATTTTATTCGTTACGAATTATAATATAAGCTATAGGCTGTCAATTATTACGATACCGGCTGGTGACGATCGTTGCTCACGTATCTGCGCACTTCGTTGTACGTACGGTACAGCGAAGGTCCGTAGGGCAGCGACAACGGACCACATTATTATATGCGCGTACTCCGAAGGAAGGTATCTTTGTTCAAAATTATTCTCTATTCCGTCACTCCATCTAATGATAATGATAATGATAATGATAATAATAATAATAATAATTAATTATAATAATTATTATTATCGATTATTGGTTCTAATATACGAACTGAATACCTTAGGTAGAAAGGTAGGTAGGTAGGTAGGTAGGTAGGTACAGGCAATTCACTTTGGTGGATAGTGCTGCTGTGTCTTGTATTCGGTGAGTCGCTTCGGTTCGCACCAAATACCAATCGCCAAAGTAACAGCGATAGCCTACGTAATTTTCGATTCGATATCGCACAGCCATGGCTTAGCATAACGAACGGCGAATTAATCACAACGTCGACGTCGACGCGCGCACGAGGCAGGCAATAATAAGATAAGACGATTTTGTTTTCAAGTTGACGGCTTGACTATGGCTGATGGCTGATGGCTGATGGCTGATGGCTGATGCATCGCATTCAAAACTCGTAACCTTGAAACGTGCCCCGCGCCTAACCCGCTGCTGCAACATTTTACCAACATCTCGAATAATAAAATTATTATTATCGTCGATTCGTCGTCGTCGTCGCCGCTGCCGCCGTCGCCGCCACCGCCACAGTTTTAAAAATATACTCGCACGGAGATCGCCTCGCCTCAGTTTGCCACTCCCATCCCCTTCCCTACGATCGCCACTCCACCGCGCGTCTGCATTTTCGTACCGAACCCGCACCCGTGAACCCGAACGCGATCCTCCCCCTCCCCCGAACCACAAGAATGCCCAACGTAACGAATGCACTTTTATGCGATTGCGATTTCGTATCGTTACGTCTATTGCGTGCCCCCGCCTCCCCTCCGAGCATTCTCTGTAGCTGCTGCCTCGTCGAGCGGTTCGCATACGCCAGGAATAATTTTTTATTCGAATACCGTTGGTCGAATTTTTTTTTTTTTTTTTTTTGCTCCTTCGTACGTTGTTAACTCCTAAACCACTTTTACTCTACTTTGGTAATGAGTTATGGTCCTTACGGTGGTCGTAGGCGTCGCAGCAACGCAGCTTCTGCCGGTGTCGATGTTGCCGATATTGCAGCGTTGGGTGGGGTGGGGTGCGGTGCGGTGCGGTGCGGTGGCCCTTCGTATTTGTCCGTTCGCTCGTCTGTCACACTCGCGCATAGCCCTAACACGCTGCTCTGCCATTGGCGTAACGGCAACACCTAACCAAGAATACCGCGCACGTATACGGCTACTACTCTACTCAACTCTAGTCTGGTCTGGTCTAGTCTAGGGTCTAGTGCTACAGTAACGTGCACGTGCTGTCCGGCCCGGTCCGGTTCGGTCCGGTACAGCGCCGTATAATACGCGTGGCACGTAGTTAGGCGCGTACAATTTATGTGGGTGCGCAGTGAGCCCCGTACTAACGGACAGCAAACAGCCTGAAAAAGCGTACGACGGCGCGCCGGTGTCATTGTCGTAGAGCGTGTGGCTAAATAGTAAATTGTAGCCGTATTACAAATTGTTACAATTTATGGACGCGCTGCTGCTGCTGCTGCTGCTGCTGCTGCTATTGCTCTTTGTCCGTCTCTGTGCCCACCCATTTGTCGAATGCCCTCGCCCTGTCCTGTCTTATCTGCAAAAAAGTGTTGCGTAGCAATCGGCACGATGTACGTACGTACGTTCGTACGTTCGTTCGTTCGTTCGTTCGTTCGTTCGTTCATTTGTTCGTTGCTCATGCAGGCAGATAAAGATAATAATAATTATTATTACGTTTGCGCGGTTCTCGTGTCGTTGTGTGCGCGCGAAAATATACGGCTGTCGGTGGTACACTCGTGTAAGTGCCAATGTATCCGTTTGCCAGTGTCAAGAACTCGAAACACAATAAGCGCGCGTTTACGTACACACACACATACGTAGTACCTACCAAGTGGATTGGCAACTTATTTCTTGGTTCGGTGTGTGTGTGTGTGTGTGTGTGTGTGTACGTACATGTGCACGATCATCTTTTGCGTTTCATAATTTACGTTTGTGTGCATTCGGTTGCGACGTATGCAACTAAAGAGGGCCATCTAACTCGAAACGTGTCGCATACTCGCATTTATCCAAACAGACGGACAACGAATGCATAAATAAGACGAAATAAAAAGAGAAACGAAGAAAAAGAAAAAAGAAGTAAAAAAAAATACATCGTCATCAGCCGCGTCGTTCTGCCGCTTCTTCGGGTTCGTTTTATTTTTCGTCGCTTCCCATCTCCTTTTTCTTTCGCTTCACTCGCACACCAGTTTCGGTTGGTATTATTATTAAGTGGTATTCGTGTTCGTGTTCGTGTTCGTGTTCGTATTCGTATTCGTATTCGTATTCGTATTCGTAAACGTAGACGTAGGTATAGGCGTACACGTAGTGGTATTAGTAGCGCTATTATTCAGCGTACCTACGGCTACGCAATAATGTAATAAGTGAGTACTCGACTCGATACGTTTAAATGTAATTCTTCCACGTCTCAATTTATTATCGAGCGCGTCGTACGCCGTCTGCCGTCAGCGGCGCGAACGCCGTGTGCGCACGCATACCGTGTCAAGTGGTTAACAATATGATACTATATACAGAATCGCGGAATAATAGGTACGGCCGTTGCAGTTGCCGTTGCCATTGCCATTGCCATTGCCATTGCCATTGGTAGCGACTGCCATCGTCCATAATTATGTGCGTATGCCTCATCCACTGGGTACGTATACGTACGGCCTATAAATCGCGTCGCCGTCGCCGTCGTCATCGCCATCGCCATCGCCATCGCCATCGCCATCACCCCGACAGATTACATTATGCGACACAACAATCGACCGATCGACAGGTACGTGACTCGTGAGGCGAGACAACCATTAAAATATGATCCAAGATGCAGATTCGAAATATGATCGCGTCTCGCTGCCGGCTGCGATAATCAATTCTGGGATTGGAACTGGGACTGGGACTGGGACTGGGACTTGGACTGGGACTGGGACTGGGACTGGGACTGGGACTTGGACTTGGACTTGGACTTGGACTTGGACTGGGACTGGGAAGGACAGAAGTTGTAGTGAAAATTCGCAGTCGCAGTGGCCTCCACCCAGTCTTACATAACACCCATTTTTCATACGGTTGCGAAACGCCCAACATGGCCGAAATTTTGGCGGTAGTTGTCGATCTCGACTGTTGTGTTTTGCTGGTATGCGGCAGCTGCGATTTCGGCGACATCGCGCCGCTTCGTGTTGGCTGAAAACTACCAAAAATCCGAAGCCATGCGCCAATCACGGAGTGACAAAAGTGAAATGAGAGTCGAGAGTGTTGACCGACGAAGGTACGAAAGTACGAAGAAACAGAAAGACGACCGATGGTTTTTAAATTTTACTTTTTTCCTCACCTCATTGTGCCAACTCGCTGGCCAGGGCGCAAGTCGTGGGTCGTCCTCGGGTCAAAAAATCCGACAGATTGCTTAACCACCTATCAATCGCGGATTAATCCACAACCGGAAAACGAAAGGCGGGCCCATTGCAACTTGTCATCCTCCCGAACAATTTTTTTTATTCGCAAAAGAGGGGTGCCAATATCGTATCCTGAAATAGATCGTCAACTTCTCATCGTTGGTGTTAATATGCACCATCCGAATCTCGTATTGTGGTATGCCAGATGGGGTGACCTCATGTCGCCACAACCAAGACCAAAAAGCACCCACAAAATCGCACACAAAATTCACCAATAGTAAAACATATACAGTCGGGATGATGTAACTTACCAGAGTCTAATTTTGTACAAATAATGCGAAGAACGGATAGCCAGCCATTAGTCGGATTTGCGTCACCGAAATCTCCGTGTTTTTACAATCTGTTTTAAATTTCAATTTAGAACCGGAAATGAGCTATCTATCGAGATGATTTACCTCATTTTAGGAAACACGACACCAACTAAATCATACCTTTTTCCAGGAAGGTGCCCTCGATACCTCTTTAGCACATTAACATGGTAGGAATAATAAAAGAGACTACGTTGAATTCAAATAACCGGCGTACAATAAACATTAATACGTACACGAATTTTAATAGAAACATAGCGTCGTAACAACGTAGAGGAATACGCCGATGAATTAAATTTCAATAACAAAATGGAACACTTTTTATAATTCACTGCCAGATGTCGAGTAAAACGTGGACATCGAAATAATTTTTGTAAAACATGGAATATGATTGGAGCACAGTAATATGAAGAGTAATTTCAACTACAGTTGAATAAGACGAAGCAAGCTCCAACTTAATCAATTGTAGGGGAAATTGTCTGGTTGATAAATTTCGTCGGCTTTCTTATCGAGATAAGAAAGAGGAGAAATCTATCAACTTTTAAAAAACATATGAGACCTGGTGGAAACCACCCACCGTAGTAGGTTTTCATCGAGCATCTGGACCGAAATATCAAGTACAGTATCGATGTTAGCGACATATCCATTGTAAGGCTACTGGTTTTGTTATTAAGGTTTTTGCACCAAATGAACAAACCTTATTAAATTCACCATTATTTTCCTTCTCATTATTTTTTTCCTCTTCCTTTTCTTCCAATTAGTTCTCTATGTTTTGTTTTTCCTCTGCGAAACTAGTGATGCCAACTAATCGATTACCTCGATTAATCGGCTAATCGATTTTTTGTTACTCGATTTATTTTTGCAAAACTAATCGATTAATCAAATATCATTCCGGCTTGGGCAAGAATCGCAAAATTTTTATAAAAGAAATAGACGAAATATAATACGAGGAAAATAGTGCTTGTTGGCTGTTGTAGAAGAAATGTTTTTCTATTCTACCTCAAAATAAATGCGTGTTGAAAAAAATTAAGTTTCCAAGTTGATGTAAGAAATGGCAAGTAGATGGCTTGAAATAATCGATTAATCCGAACAACGTTGGAATAATCGCACATCCTATGTGAAGCAAAAACCCAGTTGCAACATCGTCTATTGATTTAGCTTATTACTTTTATTAACGTTACTCTTGATTATACTTCGTTCACGCTAACAAGCTGCGATAATATCATAAACCACATCCATACTTGTCTACCTATTTGAAAAGTGATGTTTCTTTACTCCACAAAATGACGCTTATCATCGTATAACAATGTGCATCGATACCTTTTCTTCTCTCCTCCCCAAACAACCAACCGCCGCCGCGCCTGTTTGTGATTATGATGTCGGGCACTTCCTGGCGTGAACCGAGTGTAGCGATGGTAAATGCTCGAGCATTTATTGTCGCGTGGATATGATGAGAAGATTGTAAGCACAGACCGTTTTAGTTCATCGAAGTAAGATTTCTTGCAACAAGAAAGTCAGTGCTGCCAGTGGGTAGGTAGCACAAAAGTTTGTAAGTTTATTTTATCGACACGTTGTGTGCGTACACAAAGTATAAACAAAGAAGTAGAGTGAGGCATAGCGAGAATCGTATTCCCGTATTTTATTATTGATCGGCAAATGCCGAGTATGCTCGGACGTTCACTCAGCCCGTGCTCTCGCTTAAATTGCTCGAGCATTTGGTAACGGCTGGAGAATGCCGAATGCCGGACTATTATTTCGTCTTAAAATAGGATGGTAATTTTAAAAAATTAAACGAACACGTCGGTGTAGTCCCGAAGGAGAGGCGAAAAACGTAAAGAACATCGCGTACATTCGAATAATTATTTCGAATTGAAATTTGCAACAAACGACACAATAGTTTTCAGGTTTTCATCCTCTTAGGTGAGAAGCTACCGAACTTTTTGAAAATCACTTGATCACTTGATCACTTGATCACTTGCTCAGAAGTGAGCATATCCGCGTATGCTCGAACTGAGAATATACTCTTAAATATCGTGCGTTTGCTTTTTCAAATGCTTAAAATGCTCGTTACCCTATTTCTACTACTCTCGAGATATTACGTCGACGTTAATCCGGGTGTTAAGATCAAAATACGCGCTCACTCGCAAGTGGCAACTAATGTTTACGTGTTTGTTGATGGACGATACCCCGTTTGGCCAATAAAGAAAAAAGCATCGCCCGCGTAGGACCGTCTTGGAATTTTGGCTGTAGTTCTCTTTAGCGATAAGACAGAACTTTTTCAGACCAATAACAACCAGTTTGAGACTTTAGAAGCCGAGAAAACTTATTAAGAAGATTAAATTTTTTATCAAATTGCAAATTTGACCCCGAAGACGACTAATAATAAAGTGAAAATAAGTTGGTAAATGAGTGTATTACGTATCGCACGGATAATTTCTCCTTCTTCTTCTTCTTCTTCTTCTTCTTCTTCTATTTCTCGAATTGTAACGGCTCAAAATTGTTGTTATTGGTCTCATATCTTATTTCTTCGAGTTTCCTCTTCAATTTAACAATGTGTCGGACGAGAATATAGTTTGTCTTTGAAAAGAATAACAATCAAAAATTTCAAGACTGCTCTATACCGGCCGTATCTTTGGAATCTTACCGACTAGACGGATGATGTTATGCTGTGCGGGTTGCGTTTTTACCTTTTGATCTTGACGCCTGCGGTATGTTAATTGCGTTTCGTGCGAACGCTTTTCTTTTACTTTTTGATGTGTAAACATCTTAGCGCACCGTGTCTACAATAAGGGCTATAAATGAGAATTACGTTACAATTTCAATAGTTAACCCAAATCTGACGATCGTAATTCTCATTTAGGCCCTACCATAGATCGAGCGCTAAGATGTTTACGCATCAAATAATTAATTATTCCAATCCTTTTTAGATCTCACGCGTCACATGAGTTATGTAGTCCAAAAATGAACTGAAAATTTGTAACTCGGCACTTTTAAAACGAAAAAAGTATTCCGCTCTCTATCTCTCAATTATTAAGAAAAGAATATCCTAACCCCTCGCCTATCCTAGTTTGGAATCCCAAATGAAAAACTGAAATTCCCGAATGAGAATAATGAACGCTACTGCTATGCTGCGCTGGTTTGAATCTTGTCGGTTAAAGGAATGGAAATTTTTTCCAATAATGGAATTTAAAAACAAAAAATTGTAGCGCAACAAGCTTCGCTAGAAAAAAGTAGGTATTTGAGGAAAAGAAGAATCGTGAATTCTTACGGTCGCATTAATTGTTTGTATACGTATACGCGTTAATGGTGTGTTTTATGATTGTATGAAAGGAGTTAGCTGCCGACAAAATATTAGACAATGTGAAATTTGAAAGCATTATTTTTTGAAATGAAAAATTAATTACGATGACAAAGTAAGGTAAATAATCATATCATTTCAAATAAAACCAAAGAAATATAATAAAGTAATGAAATACTAATTAATAAGTTAGGTTAAAAACGAGTTTTTTTAAAAATACGCTTTTATCATTTGAAGAAGAAAATAACGGCGAAAGAGAAAACTAAATTTCTCACTTTTTTGTTCCAGACAGAAACAAACAAAAATTTGGAAAAAAAAAAAAAAGAAGGAAAACCGCTTTATCGGAAGTCCCATTCGTACCTATTGTTCCAAAATTCGGCATCTTATGACCAATATAAATACAAAATTAGCGGTACCGGAAGTACCGTTCTGCCGATCCGCGCCAAAATTTGTAGCGTGTACCGAAATGAACTAAAATGAATACTTATTCCGAATTTCGTGGGGCTATTGGTGGAAAATTGAGCGTTTTATAGGCAAAATAAAAATAAAAATAAAAATTGTGGTACCGGAAGTACTGTCCGGACGACACGCATCAAAATCAATGGTTTTGGTCCTTGGCTTAGTACAAATGTTCGTACCAAATTTCATACCTATCGGATAAAAATTGCGACCTGTACCGCGGGAACAAGGAATTGACTTTTTTACACAATTTATACGGTATATATGGTATACGAATTTGAGTTATTGGTGGCAAAATTTTCTCGATGTCGTGAAACGAAAAATGTACCCATCCCCAACCCCGGGGTGTAATACCGCACCAAGCGTCATAAGTAGATTTTCTGAAGAAAACCTACTTAAAAAGCGCGCTTCAGCAGCTGCGCTGGTGCGCCGAAACACTAATTAACGTGGAACACGTTTAAATAGCTGCCGAGCGCAGAAGCGACTCCGTTAGAAAAAGTAGGGCTTTTTAAATTATAAAATAGGTCGCTGAAAAGCTAATAGATGATAACAATATTGCGATGATTGTATTGAATTTTGTAACTGTTGACCGAAAAATGAAAATTACGCTATTAAAGACGACTCTCTTTCAAAATCGAAATACAAATAAATTTTTTGCCACTACCCCCTCCGGCCAATCACGTTAGCAATTATGGCTAATACGTTGCGATAGATTATATAGGTAGTTAATATTGTTTGAAAATATTTTAGTTATTGGTTCAAAATCGAGCATTTTATTGTCATAATAATATCCAAAGTAGCTGCGCAATCGATACCGTTCGGCCGAACTGCCCAAAGTCTGTAATCTGTATCATACGTTGGAATAGATGATAATAAATATTTGTTGCGAATTACGTTTCCTGGTGGTTCAGAATTGGGCGTTCTATAGCCAAAATAAAAACAAAAATGGCGTTAGGGTAGTTGGTAAGTACCGTACCGGAAATTGAAAATTTTCTAGTCGAATCGAAAACGAAAATAACGATAATAGCCATACCGGAAGTGCCATACGGCCGATCTGCGACATATGAAGTTGTATGTGTGCGGGCCGAGCCCAGTAAACAATTAAGCTGCACAGATGAAATGTACAGCCGTGAGCACAAAAAGGTAGTTTGTGGGTTTTACCCCACTGGTCCGCTAGGTGGTCGACGAGTATGTAATACACACTCGTTCATCATCGACCACCCGTCGCCACAATTATTAATTATTATTATTATTAATTATTATTATTAATTATTATTATTATTATTTATTATTATTATTATTAATTATTATTATTATTATTATTAATTATTATTATTATTTATTATTATTAATAATTATTATTAATTATTATTATTATTAATTATTATTATTATTATTATTATTATTTATTATTATTAATATTAGCATTAATTATCATTATAATAGGTAATTATAGCCTTTTGTAATAATTATTACGATACTCCTTGGCGCCTCACTGCGATTTCTATTAGGCTAATATCACAACACAAAATTAAGGTTACAAAATGCAGACAAAAAAAAGTTATGGTGCTTTCAAAAACTAACCTATTCGGTGAAACAATAAAGAAATGCGAGTGCGAAGGTAAGGAGGGATTCCTGGCGATCTCCCCCTTTGGATCAGAGTATAAAGGTTTGTAATAGTGAGTGTTTTGTTGGTGGCGGACGTGGTGGAGGTGGTGGTGGTGGCGGAGGTGGTGTTGGTGGAAGTGTGTCATAAGGGGCAATCGAGAAGATTTTCATTCTCCCCTCCTCTACGAAAGAGTTCACCTATGCCTTTGAAGAGGTGCCAGACGAAGGTGGTGCATTTTGTTACTCGATGCTCCGCGCCACTCGTCCACCACACTCGAGATAAAAGGGCTGAATCGAAGAATGCGAGTGGAGAACAGACTTTTTAATTGGCGGCCATCCATCGGCCAGAGCCAAACCGAGCGGATTGGGAGAAAATTTTAAATTCAGATTCGTACACCGTTTCATTCAGATACGTATATACGCGTCCGTTTGTCCGTCCATCCGTCCGTCCTTTCGTCCGTCGAAGATTTTTCGCCTCTCGGAGTTGCCGTAGATGGGAGTGTCGCTGGTGCCGACGATGGGGTAATAATAATGTAGAAATAGTAGCGGTGTAAGTACCAGCAACAGCAGCTGTATGTACCTTTCCGTAGTGAGAGCGCGTGATGCGAATCTGCCATCGGTTGTCGGAGTCAAGGCTCAGGACACGGCACGTCAGGAAGTCAGGAGCTGCGAGCCGGCCATCGCGGCATCGCCAACGGCGGCTCTGGCTCGCCGACTCCCGTTCCGTTCCGTTCCGTTCCGTTCCGTTTGTAACATTCGCCGCAACCAGGACCCGACACCTACTCCTAAATTTCAAATTCTTATTTCACTCGGCGACGCGCATGCGCAGCTTGAGAAACGGTCCTATCGCACGTGTATTTCTCTAAAGCGGCCTTACGTTTTATTCGCCTCTCTCGCTTCCCACCATTCCGTTTATCACAGCTGCCTTCGCATACTTCCACTTTTTTTTTCATTTATTTTTTCTCTCTTTCTTTCTCCGCACTCTTTTTTTTCTTTTCTAATTCCTCGTTAACTTTTTTTTTTTTTTTTTTTTTTTTTTTTGTGTACCATTCGACTTCAATAAAATTTGTTTCCCGTTTCTCTTTTTATTTTATTCATTTTATATTTTTCACTCTTCTCATACCTCGACGCCCACCGACCATCCTTCTGTTAATACTGTCGGTGTCGCTCACTTTTTAACCGGCTTCAAAAATAGGAGAAGGTAATCAATTCAATGCGCGCGCGCGTGTGTGTATGTATGCGTGTGTGTGTGTGTGTGTAAGTAATTATATATTTTTTTTAAATGTTTGTTCCGGCTTAACTTCTCAACCTGGTTGTGGGTTTTGATGAACTTTTCATTAAATGATAAACTTTGTTCCCGTAGTGGTCCTATTAAATTTTTTAAAGAATCGATGAGATAGTTTTTGAGTTATCTTTAAATCAAGAACTGTTTTAAGCACTGCTGTCGCTGACGCTGGAGACGAATAAGCATTATAGAAAATTTTTACATCAAAAAATATAACCAACTTCGACAAACCAAAAAAAAAAAAAACGGAATAAAAATGTAAAAAGAGAAAAATAATTCTTTTCAAATTTCTCCGGTGAAATTTACTAGAATTAAAATGAAACGAAAAAGAATTATGGTAAAATATTGATTTTTTTTCCAAAGATAGAATCGACTTGGTTGAAAAAAAGAATAAAAAGTGGTCTAAAATGTGAGAAATAGCCTTTTTGAAATTTTTGCGGGAAGACGTGTACGTCCGTTGGGAAGGATTAAAATTGTTCAAATCGGCGCTAATTAAAGCGTTTTGTCGTAGAATTAGACGGAATTGACGTATAAAGCGATTAAAGCCTACGTGGTGAGGAAAAGAGCGCCAACTCGAATAATTGTAGTCCCACGACCTACATTTTGGTGCAGAAATTCGAAAAAGGTGAGGCTATTTCTCCGCTTTTCAGCGCATTTTAACTGTTTTACTTTCACTTGTTCTATTTTTTGTACGGCGCGCTGCGCGTCCGGTCATTCCGCATTTCTCGACCACCAAACGTTCCGCCTATGTTATTGTGTACGTTCGTCTTCAGTGCGAAACAATATTGCGTACGTTTCAGCGCGCCGTACGAAAATCCTTTAAATCCTTTGTGGCGCGTCGACCTTTGACCGACCTCCTTTTCTGCGTTCGAATCTGAGGTCAGCGAGTCGCTGTTGGACGCACCAAAAACATCAAGCGAACGGTGACATTCGATACCGACGTAGTGCGTATTTCCCCGTCCTCTTCGTCCGGCCCCTCCGCCCCCCTCCGCCCATTCCGCCCATTCCGCCATCATGCCCCATTTGCTTGATTAACGTGCTGCAGAAGGACTGCGTACCACTGAAATGGCTTCGGTCCGAATGTACACTCCGCAGCGTGGGAAAGCTGAGGCGCCTGGATTTTTCTTCTCTGGCGTCGCGTCGCGTCGCGCAACATCTTCAGTTTGTTTTTCACCTTTCAAAAGCTAGCCTCCCTTTCGCTGGCCTCGAAAATCTCGGATCAACGATGCGGCTTCGCTACCCACCAAACGTTAAATGGCACTCGCACTCGACTGCGCATCGTTTTTTATGATCGACTATAAAACGTGGTCTACGACGTTCTCGTGTGCGGCTACACACTGTCCACACTAACGCGAGTACCTGACGTCATAAATAGTCGTAATCGGCGGTAGGCGATGCGGTTGGATGGGCGGCCGCGCGAGAAAAGGTACCTACAGATTCGCATTCTCCTACAACGATAGGCATCAATTTAGGACGTTTCGTGAAGCGAACGAACGGCGGGTGCGTCTCAGCGCGGACGGAGTGTACCAACCGCCGAAGTGCCAACTTGTGAAGAACCGATCGATGGCACTCGCACCCGCAACATTCTGATCTCTGAATTTTGCACCACCCAAGTGCCACGTTCCTCGAATTATGAAACGAAAAATGTGCCTACCGCCGCTGGCACCGAGAGATTTTCATGAAAAACGTACTCGAAAAGATGAGCCGCAGTGGAGGGGTAGTGGTGAAAATTATTGGAACACGGCGTTTATTTTCTGCGAACCAGAGAGCACCCAATGCCCGCTACGCGCAGCGTCGGCCAAACTCCAGGTAAAAAATGATTCAAATCACGAGCGCGAGTCGCACAGTTCAAAAAGGATTGGTGTTGAAAATTTCGGGGCAGTAAAATTTGCGAATGCGTCGTCGTTTATCTCCTCGTATGGATACGGCCGGCATAGGTCTACCGGATTGCCGCAGTTGCCGCTATAATTATTGCTTTTACGCATTTACGTATGGGGCCCGAATGTGTTCCGGGGCACGAATGTGGTCTACTAAATGGTGCGCGTGTGTAGGCGCTCATACCGCGCTGAGTCGGCGAGCGTAGCCAAGCAGACTACACGGTAGATGGCGGACGGATGGCTCGCTCGGCTTCTCGGTTTTGTCGTCTTTTCGCATTGCCCGGCAGTCTACCTAAGGCCGGACCGAACGGATTGTATCTTGTAGGATCCTCGTAGCAAATAGGGTGTTACCCGCGTTGTCCTGGCATTCGAGTTGACAGGCCGAACAAATAGCCCATTGCTATCGCCTTCACCAACCAGACCGGACCAAATTGGACCAAACCACACCGGACCAGACTAGACCAGACCAGACCAGATCAGACCACACCAGAGGTGAGGTGGGCTAGACAAAATTTCCAAATTGCCAATTTGTTAGAACAGAGCATATTAGCTCTCAACTTGAGTGGATGGTAGTTGTGAGGGGTACGTGCCGTTCCATTATACAGTATTTGGATTATTAATCTAAAGAAGAGGTTTGAGCAAATTTACAGAGTATTGGAGAAGGGTTTTGATCCTACTGTATTATAGAAATATACGTACAAGAAGTATGACCAATGGTCTTGTAAGAATAGGACATAAAGTTGGTGTGCACAAATAATTTAGAGGAAATTAGGATATAATATGCAAGATTGCAAAAATAGTATAAACAAGACATGAGTTCATAGGACTCGTGTAAACCAAGTAACTGTTTATGTAGGAAGATGATGTCATCATGCAAGTCTTGACTTGTTCGAATAACGCGATTATTTATGAATGGAATAATAAGAGAAAATAGATTGAAAGTAACGGTGACGATGATGATAATAAAAATACCAATTTTGGAAAGTATTACGAATGTTACGAAAATATCGTTACATAAATACCTTGGTAGTTGGAAATTCAATGTTTGGTAAAAACATGAATTTGGAAGTAAAGGAAAGGTTGGATCAATTGAATATAAAAAGTGGATTAAAAACAGTATCATAAAACATTGTCGATTATATAACGTAATATTCATTTAAATGATATAAATCGTAATACAAGAGTCATAAAACTTATTTTGAATTATCTTTTTTAACTTTGACATCTTCATAATTTTGATCCATATCATTTTCTACGGGACTTGTTAATTTGTAAAATAGTTGCGTGATATTTTTACTTTCTAATGGTCTTCTTAATCGTGTAAAAAATATAAGGAATAAATAAATAACAGTTAATGTAATCAAACATATTAACCAAATTAACATAATAATATTAATTAAAGAAATTGATTTGCGATCTCCAATATTATTAATTTCAAATTTATCTAATTTTTCTTCCGAGTTCATTAGTAGGGCTATGGAAATCCTCTTGGAATAATGGTTTCGTAGAAATCATATTCCAATTTGTTTTTAATTTGGACATGACATGGAACTATTAAAATAATTGTTCCTGGTTTTGATGATATTGCTGAAATTTTAACAGATTTTGAAGATAGGGTATCTGTAGCAAATAGATGTAATGGATTAGTAATTTGTAAACTTGTTTTCAGCAAATTGGTGGACAATCTTATTACCATGATTTGTTTCGTATTGAAAAGAACATGATTTAAGAATATCATCATATGGTTTACGTAAGAATAAAATTTTTGCATATGAGGAAACTTTGTCAGATCCTCTGTTATCTGGTGGTTAACATAATTGTTTTTCTATGTTACAATAATGTAAGTCTGTTCCTGTGATGTATCTTACTGAATCATCATCATCGGAATTATGGATAATAATCGATGGTTCTTACTCCCAAGAGCAAAGTTGGTTGTTATGGGATTTAAACATTAAGGGATTGAATTTATAAAGTCGATCATTAGAATTAGCTTATTTAACGGGCATTTTCAATTCTATTTTGAGAATATCGTCGAATATATTACAATTAATAAGATCCATATGATAATAATTTCATTAGATCTTCAATTGGAATTGTCAGTTCTAATTTGTTTTTCAACAAGAAAGTGGTTAATTTTAGTAGATCTTTGTAAAATATGTCGTTAGAGACAACAATTGAGGGTAAGTGATGGTCTTTACATGCGTTAAGGATATATTTTATTTTCATGGAACGAAGTATATACGAATCATAATACATTTGAATTCAATTCTTGTAATTGGTGACCACCTATAATCCACGATTCCTTTTTATATTTTGAAAGTGTTATATCAGGTACTTTTCTTGCTGTAAGACAGTAGTCATAAAAATGTTGGAAATTTTTGGATAAGGATTTAATATTTCTGGTGACGTTTAATAGATCTGAATGGTCTGATATGACTACTTCTTTCAGAGTATCGTATTGAGATTTTAATGAAACTTTGTTTTCCAAAAGGGATTCTCCATCTTTGTAGGTTAAAACTCTACAACAGATCGAAAGAAGATCTACAAAGAAATCTCTTACTTTGTTTAAATTGGTATCTCTTTTTATTCTTAAAGCGTGAGGTTGTGAATAAAAATCTTGAACAGTTGCTAAATTAGAGTGAATCGGCGACTGTAAAAGAATTTTGTATTTTTTTCCACCAAGGTGTAATCTGCACGTTAAGTCATTCCAATCTCGCATTTATTGCTCGAAAATGTCAGAAATTAGCTTTTGAAAGTGCGAATGGCACACGTCTACGCAAAATAATTCGTTGTCTTACAGATTTGAGCACGTCGACGTCTCCATCCGTTTCACATCGCGCAACTGAACGTAAAAGTCGATGTCAAATCGTTTCGATTTTAATCATTCAGCCGATACGGTGGCAAACTTGACCCAATCATCAAGGAATAGTAGGAGCGTATATTCACTGTGATGGGACTGATGGGCACACGTTTGCTCGACCGCATTCGATTGCTCGTCTCGTCTGCTCGCGCACGAATTTCTCGCAAAAAAAAAAAAAACAAAACCGAAAAAAGTAGGGCTGCGAAATATCGATATTTTTCGTATCGATACGTCAGTTATCGATATTTGTGATAAAATATCGTCATACCTGCGTTTATAGTGGTTGATGTTGACAGATTCGAAGAAAAGTGTAACGACAATAAAGTTGTCGACGAAGTTACAACTCGGAAGCGTGTAATTGCAGCAAAGAAAATAATAAATTATGTAAAGTACGATGTATGTATCTACGTAACGGAGATGTACGAAGGTTCAGGAATGAGCGGCGGTATGAAAAGCAGTGCAGGCGCGAGTATAAAAATGTATAAAATAGATTCTACGATTAAAGCGGAGTGTTGGCATGAGTGTGAGGAGGAGGATTTGTGGTCCCAGCGACGTTAGGTAGATTTCGAATCGGTATCGACATATATCTACATTTTCTGATATTTTTCCGCTTCGATATAACACGTAAAATTTCGACACTTTGGAGAGAATATCGATACGTATAAATATTTTTTGCACCATTAAAAAAAACAGTTCGACATAATTGGGTAACTTTTCTCTGTATGTCGTCAGGTTCTCGGTTAATATCACCCCTCCGCAAGTATGTCCGCTCTATAGTATTACGTATGGGTGTACAAATACATATACCTACACGAGAATATAGGAGATGTACGGCCGTGCTCGTGTGTAGGCATTCGTACTACGTCCGTCGCTGCAAATCGTGGATGAAGAAAATCTCGAGAGCGGAACGCGCCCGCTAAGACTTTGCGCACTTAACGGGGCAACGGGGCAACGGGGCAACGGGGCAACGGGGCAACGCGACAAGAAGTGGCAGACAGCGACGACTGGGCGGCCCATCGACGAGAAACTTACGGCGAAGAAATGCGGGCGGTCAGAAACTCGCTGACGAGTCGCGGGATAATGGGCGCTCGCATGGACGGGCGCACCCTTTGAGGCACGCCTCACGGAGACGCAGTCGTAGTAAATTACGTGCGATATTTATACGAGCTGGTGGACGTGTGCGGGTAGTGGCTACGTCATAAATTACCGCATGCCCATCCATCTTCGACGTACAAAGTCGACTTGGTTTCGCATTGCCGCTCAGCGAGTGCCGGTGGGCATTGGCCGCCTCTTCGTGCGCACGACGAACGCGTGAATAATGAAAGGTTGGTTGGCTTGTCAACAGCTTCGTAGGCAGCCAACTGGCTGCAGACCTGCGTACCTGTAATTATGTCGCAGTCAATTTCCAAAATCAGCCTTCATCGAATACGTCGACGGGCACTTACTGCCTGTTTCGCGGTCAAATGCTGTAGCGAATCCGCACCGTAGCTTTCGACCGAATGAAATTAGGCGTCGCTGTAGCGGTGTAGGCAAGCGATCGCACGATGTAACTTCGACCAGTGGTTTTGGCGACGATAAAGTGGAAAATTTTTACGCACCGAGGCCAAATTTTAGTGGCGAAAAAAACGACCGGCGAAATGGAGACGCGATACGAAGGCCATCGGAGCGAGTTTTTCTCCTGCGATCGAAAGCGAAAGCATTGCGCACGCACGGATCGACTAATTAAACGATATACGTGAAATAGTTACCCCTTCCGCTGCCAAATTCGTCAACCAACCAAAGTTGTTTCTCGGGGCTAACCTCGATATTTTGCGTCGGGGCAATACCACATTTTGTGTACTGCTACACCGTCGTAACCCCTAGGCCCTGTTCGTGCGCAAAGCCTGGTCGTAACGGTCACTACTCTTCTGAAGCTGCGTTTACACCCAACGAACGTACCAACAACGAACCTTTTTTTCTCTCGTTAGGTGTAGGTAAACGACCATCGCATAAACCGGTAAGAACGAACGGAATTCGCTACCCGAGCGAATGGCAACGAACATCCTGTAACCTTGTGACTATGGGAGCAGATCGAACGAACAGCGAATGTTCGTTTGGCTTAAACCCAGCTCAAGAGGCCGCGAATAATTTTTCAAATTTAATATCATTTTAGATATTGTGGAGGAGGACTATGGTCCAACTGGAAAACCAGAATACCTGCGTGCTGCAGTTATATAAGAATCAAATATGATTAGTATACGTAGAAAAATTTTGCTTTAATGGTGTATTAACGCCGATAAGCTAAGTAAGACCAGCGTAATTTTTCATGTCAAGAAATGCAGGCGAAACAGTAGGCAACCTTTGCGTACCTTCTGCGTATTTTCGACGTTCTGCTTGAATTCACAAATTTAGAATACATCTGATAAAGAGATCCGTTAAATTCACGAGAATAGGGTACATAAACACAGAGCAAAATACGTAAAAAGGTACGCTCTGGTTGCCTATTTAGCGCCGGTATGTCTGACTAGAAATCATCTTTCTTTACTGGTCCAGTACTATATAGTTCACAATTGTCTCAAAAAATTAACTTTGTGGAGGTTCGAAACCTCATATAAAATAATTAGCTAGAGAAGTTGGGGATGGGATATTTAATATGGTGTTTACAGGATCACTCCCATGGACTAAACCTACTTACACCAACCTACACGGGGGGGGGTTGGAGAGGGCGGGATGGTGGGAGAGAGGGAGAGAGAAAGAGAGAGAGCTTACTTGCAAATAAGTGAAAAATAATAGGTAGTACTGTAATCGATATCAATAGATATTTATATCAATATCAATAGATATTTATATCAATATCAATTGATATCTATATCCATATGAATTGATATTTTTTATCGATATTGGACAAACTTACCAATATCTCGATTTCATTGCTAATTTCGGGTTAAGAAATTACAAAAAACTACTGATAGTTATCCATATTTTTAACAAAAATATATATTGTGGCAGCCGCCACACTACATCGGCGCATCTAAGTACGCTACTCCCTCAAACACCGTCTTCATTGACATTAATTCATCGTTGAATCGAAGAGAATTTGTGAGAATTCTCAATTTGTTGAAGAGGTCGTGTACATTTTACCGATGTCTTCAAATCACTTCCATTATCTGATAATCTAGAACTCGAGTTTTGTAGGGAAAATCTGGGTGGATTGCTTTCTCAAAACCATGAATATGTCCAAATTATCAGTTAATCAGCAGATGAAAAATGAAGAAAAAAAAATAAATAAAAAAAAAAATTTCAAGGATACCCTTTTATTTAACTTAACACTCTAAAAAGTAGAAAATAATTTTTCATGACCTACTTAACTTATTTATTATTGTAACACAAAATAAAAACGTGGGGCAAAAGAAAAGAAATATTTCAATTAGAATACAAATCCAATTGGTAGATGAAGGAAGACAGAACTATCCACTGAAAAAAGGTCTTAAACAAATAATTTGAAGGTTGTTGATTAGTTGTTTGATAATTTGGATATTGATAATAATGATTGATAATACACGTTACTGTAAGAATTAGGTCAGGAAGGAGATAAATTTTAATTTATAATGATAGTTGAGCAAAGTCTGTAGGCTACTCATATTAATATTCAACGTTTTTCAACAATATTTGTAGGTTTCTTTTTATATGAAGAAGAAAATATATAATGATGAGTCAAGTTTGCCCCACGCTTTTATTTTGTGTTACAAGAATAAATAAGTTAAGTAGAACATGAAAAATTATTTTTCTACTTTTCAGAGTGCTAAGTTAAATAAAAGCGTATCCTTGAAATTTTTTTATTTATTTATTTTATTTTTCTTCATTTTTCATCTGCTGATTAACTGATAATTTGGACATATTCATGGTTTTGAGAAAGCAATCCACCCAGATTTTCCCTACAAAACTCGAGTTCTAGATTATCAGATAATGGAAGTGATTTGAAAACATCGGTAAAATGTACACGACCTCTTCAACAAATTGAGAATTCTCACAAATTCTCTTCTATTTGTTGAGGAATGAATGCCATTAAATTAACGGATAGGCCTGACAAGTTTTACTGGTACCACTATTTTTTTTGTCATTTTATCCAAAAAATAATTAATCTATATATATAAATGAGAATGTATGTCTGTTTGTCTTTTATGCATTACTACACCATTCATCCGATGGCCATGAAACTTTTGGAAGTTGTTGAGTATACTCTGAGAAGGTTTCTGGCATAATACAAAAAGAAAATTTCAAAAAGTTGCCCAAAAAATTCCCAAAATATGTATTTTATTCAATATCAATATATCGAAAAACAATATTGCATCGATCTGGTGAAGAACATAATTACATCGCAAAAAATATCGATTTTTGTTGTATACCTATGTGATAAAAGTGACTGTGAGTTTGCTTCTAATTCCATTGCATAGGATATTGGGAGTTTCCATCAAAGTGACTGACATCTAGTGGATTTTTATCAAACTAAAGTAGAGGTAATGGTGTATGTTATCAATGATGTAAATCTTATGTAAGTTTAGTTTTTTCTTTGATTTTTCTTAGTTTTGTCTTGAAAGGATAAGTGTTATAACTTATTTATCTACAAATTGTTGAATATATTGGTGTGGAAGCAGACACATGTCCTTTTAGAGATGCAGAAACAATATTGACATGGCAAACCATCAAGAATTTGTTCAAAAATTTGGATAGGTCTGTTTGTTTGCAATGGATTCTGTGAATGGCTCATTAATAGAATCCGTAATAAACAAACAAACTCTATTTTTGATAGCACACCATCACCTCTATTTTTTGTTGACTATAGCATTCCCAGTGGCGATGGAAACTACTAATAGTAATTTGATATATATCGATGTTATATCGATGATTTAACATCACTAGTCATCTGTCATACTGATACGGAGACTGATAATAGGTTATGAGACAAGCATCAACATAATTATAAAGGTTGTCGTCATGTAGCGCTACCTGGGAACCGGCGCCCTAGAACTAATCAAAGTGAGTTAAATAAAAGCGTATAAGAATGGAAATTATTCTAAAAAACTCACGATAAAATTATTCCCATGGAAAATTTGATTAATATTTGGGTAATGATGGTAAAGACCATTTACTTTTTTTTTAAAACGCTCAGCAAATGCTTGAAAAATAAATGTTTGATATTCAAAAGCATATGCTCAAAAATGAGCAAATGCTCGAAAATTTATGAGCATTTTCAATAATTTTGATTTCCAGCCTAAATAAATGAATAAGTTTACAAAAAATAAATTTTCAAAATAGACATTAATTATGAGAGTAAAATCTAGCTCACTCACATTGCTGTTCCCCTTACTAAATTTTGTTCTCAAGTGAGTACACTATCTAATGAGTATCCATGAAGTCTAAATTTTATTGTTACTTAATAACTCCCAGAACATCTGTACTGAGTAAGTATATAATAGTTGCAACTGATTACATCTCGTTTTAATTGAAAATATTCAAAACGCTCTAGCATGCTTGAGCCAATATTGAATGATTAAGCATTTATAGCATGAGTACCTACTGAGCAATGCCTCAGTATATTCAGCATTTGCTCATCAATAACAAATCTTGGAGAATTTACCATCAATATATTTGGGAATTATTGCTAATGTCACGTTGGCTTTGACTACTTGGTACTTGATCAGTAAACCTCCATAAGATTAATTTACTTTTTAATGTCGAGACATGCTGGCAAAAGAGTAGGCAACCCTAGTGTACCTTCTGTATATTTTTGACATTTTGCTTGAGTTGATCGATTTAGAATAAATCTGATAAAAAAATTCCTTAAATTCACGTACATAAATGCAAAGCAAAATACGTCAGAAGGTACTCCTGGTTACCTATTGAACATCGACATGTCTAACCAGAAATTATCTTTCTTTACTGGTCCAGTACTGTGTAGTCAAAGCATGTTAGGGAATAACCTTCCCATCTTGACAGTTGAGAAAAAAACTACTAACCCCAGTAAAAATAATGTTTTTGAACAGTGTACTTGGGAAATAAATCACTCTCCAGAGTACAAAATTACCTTAGTGAATGTATTGGGTAACATTTTTCCCTCCCCAATAAAAGTTTTGAATGCGCCACAAGAAGTTGCAAACTTCCACAGTGTTTTTAAGACTTCAGCCCACCAATGTGTTACCTAGATGTGATACAGAGGTGGTCAAATTTGCCCACCTTGATACCTATTCTAAGTATCGCTCTGGTGCACTATAAATCCTCTTTGGGATAACTCTATTTTTTCTGCAAAATCTCGTGCCAATCTGTCCAGTGGTTCTTGCCTTTGGAGTGATTGTGTTTTTGATAGTTTTCGACCGTTGACATTTGTTAGATTTTGTAGAATTTACCTATTTTTTGAAGTTGCATATCTTAACTTGGGGAAAATTTCACCAAATTCTTTCCAATTGTGGTCATTAGATCCCAAAATCATGGTCCACAAAAGTATATATACTTATATATCCTGCCCTATAATATGAGCAATAATTGTTTGTATGTATGTATCAAAATTAGGGATTGAGAAACGCTACTTTTTTTCCATTTTGTTTCTCTTAGTTGAGTTTCTGAAATTTATCATAATGTTAATTATTTTTTGTTTCCATTTCCATTACATTTCCTAGTTTTACCAAAATTTTTCATTCAATTTCTATTTTGTGTTCTGTTTCCATTTCCATCTAAAAATAATTTTTCCTCAGTTTAAAATTTTCCAAATCCTGTTTAACACGCCTATTTTTTTAATATTTTTCGAAGAACATGGATATTTTTTTGATATTTCCCCAAAAATACCAATATTTTTTAAAATTTTTTTTCAAAAATCAAAAATTATTCAAATGAGAAAAGGAAACGGAAACTATTCATTATTCAGTTTCAACTACGTTTCCATTATTGGTTTTAAAACTAATTGGTTAATTTTTTCCAATTTTGTTTCCATTTCAGAATTTTGATGTTTCCATTTATTTTGGTTTCCAGTAAAAAAAATATGGTTTCCGTTTCCACAAAATTCGGTTTCTGTTACTCTTTCTCAATCCCTGACGTAAACCACAGAGTATTAAATATAATAGAGGACATATGTGCAATAAAAAATGGCAGCACTTTCGCAATCAAAATATCCACCATTGCTAAGGTACTGGCAATTTTCAATTTCATTTTTATCTGCGAAAATCGTGTTGATTGTAATTTCTAAATTAATAATTCTATTTAAATTTCAGGGGTGTATTCTGTGTGTATGCAAGTTATGCGATGCACCTCAGACAGATTTTGATGAGAAAATTTAAAATTCTAATGGTCTGTAACCGAAATGAAATAAAATGGTAAAAAATTAAAACAATATCAATCAGTTGATTGAATTAATAAAACGGACAATTTTTAAAACGCTTTGAAATGAAATATCCATTTTAGTTTCGCATAGGTTTGTATTTGACACGGTTTATGCAGTTGTGTGAGCACCAAAATATGTTGAAAAAATAGGAGCGCGCAACTGAATACTGTATCCCTGGAACGTATTTTGGGTATGTCAGGGTATGTACTTGATTAAACACGCACTCCATTTTAAACATCACAGGAACGTACTTGTATAACAGAATTTATTGTTTTTGGTTTCTCATTCACTCAACGTCACACACCTGCTTTTACTCGAGGTAACCTATGAATGGAACAGTTTTAGTTTAATTTTTTAAATTTTCAAATCCGATTTTCTTCAAAACCACTCAGTTTTTACAGAATGGTGTTACGTACACCATACACCATTTTTATGTTTTTTTTCTTTTCTAAAAATGAAATGGTGAGACTTATTCTCCATTACAACGAAGGTGTAAAAAGGTATGGCTATTTAAATATGAACAAAACTTTCTTCCTTCCTCTCAAATATGAGTAAATGTTTAAAAGCTAGGCGAAAATGAATAATATAAATAAAAGCTCCCTGATACCAAATTTCATTAATTTTTGTCAATTATTGAGGAAGTTACATTAAATATTCGATTCTCTTCTCTCATTTGATGGAGGCTGCGGCTATAACATGGAGAGGAATTGTTTTCAGCACTTTGTAAGAGGAACTTTTAATTTTTTCTTCGCCAAAAATAGATCTTGGAAATAATTCTGTTAACCTTCGGACATCCTGTATATCTCATTCAGCACATATCCAAACTCAGCGAGCACAGCACACTACTGTTAAATTTGTACATTCATTTAATTAAATTATTTTTTTTTAAATTATTATTGCCTATGGACCCGAATGAGGAGCAAGGAAATTCATATTTGTTAAAGAAGAAGTGGGACAAGAAGCTTCAAAAGTGGTGCCATTTTTCATTGCAGCATATTATATTTCATACTCGGTGATGTAAATGTGTTCTAAATAACTAGACTGATAACAGTATAGCCGAAATTTTCAGATGAAAGGTTTTTAGAAACAAAACAGCGATCTAAACAGGTCCAAGTTTGAGAAAATTTGTTGAACAAAAATAGGAGCATCTCATTCTGTCTGGCATCCATTAGCAGTAAGAGTGATAGTGATAATAGCTAGCGATGAAAACTTTGCTTGAAACAAATGTGATTTTTAGATCTGCATATTGAAATCTGCATTCTGCATATCATCAAATTTTGTCATTAACGCTAAACACAACAGATAGAAAATGTCTCATATTGAATCTTGATCTTGAATCTCGGTTATTAATAATTTTAAAATATGATATTGTGGTATGCTAGTGGGGATGGCAACACGCCGACACATTGTGCAACCTGAAACTCCTTGCACAACCTTGGGTTATAAGACACTAGGTCCGATAACACACTTTGGAATTGTAAATCGCCAGATTAAGGGTCAAAATACCTGACAAGCTCGGATAGCTAGTCCAAGATTTGGTTCTTGCTAACCCCTGAAACGTGACATTTAAAAACAGTTTGAAAAACCAAAACAGTTGAAACAGACTTTGTAATCTCCCAAAATAAAATCTACCGATGAGAAAGCATAGTTGCCCCCACCATCTCACTTACGAGGAACTTTAGCACGTCATAAAGAAAACACGACGAATTTATATTACCTTGGTTTTATTCGAAGAAACGAACACAAAACGCATTACTACTTGAGAACAAAGCAAAATAGTAGTGATGAAAGGAACGAGGTTATAAAAAAAGACATTACATTGTAGAAATGTGGCAAGAGGCCTAAAGTCAAATGTAATGAGCGAAAAACGTGAGGACTGCGCCAGTACGAGACAAAATAAAAAGTGCTTAACCTCATCTTGTCCAATAGATGGCGGACCACCATTGGAAAAGATGAAGTCGGACTTGTGAACTTTGGCGGTAGAGGTCGCAAACCTACCTGATATACCTCAACATCGGCTTCTGTTATCGAATTTTAATATTTGATCGATGAATTTTATTTCGAATTCGGATGTTGAATTTAAAATATGGCTTTTTCATTTTACAGTGAATGGTAGTTATCAACGATGGTATTCATCCGAGCTTGCTCGGTTAACCAGGTACTAAATACAGCATATACGTATACATGTATACATATACATATACATATAGGAGCAGTACTGGCCGATTACTACTTGTATGATAATGAGATAAAACAAAATACGTCAACAAACAGACGGGCATAATTCTTTACTGGATCAGACGAAATTTGGCATGTGTATACATACTTTGGGTGTGAAGTAGGCCAAATCGGCGCATTAGTTTTCGAATTATGGCTCTTTGAAATTTCATTATGGTACAAAATTCTTACAAGCTGTGTATAATGAAGGCAACCCGCAATACACACCTGATTTGAAATTCGGTCTATTCTGGGCGAAATCTACCAGTCCCAGCATTTTTTTTTGGTGAGTGTGGAGATGAATAAATAGTGATGTTGTAAAGTTCCGAAAAGAGTACAGGTTTGTTGGGGCACCCGTTTTTCTGGTAATTCTGGTAAAATTTCTGAATGTTACATCAAAACACTTGCCCGCCATAAAAAAATATTTCTGGTAAAATAACAGAACCTCCGGAGGTATTGTGAAATTAACAGAAATAATTTGTGATAATTTTTGAAATAGAATAATTACAGAATCGGCTAGAACACGTTTCTGAAATATATTTGTAGAAATTTTACTAGAATTACGAGAAAAAGGGCTGCCCGAACAAGCCTTCTGTCTGTAAAAGGTGATGTATATATTTTAGTACATAGTACATAGTATATAGTACATAGTACATAGGACATAGTACATAGTACATAGTACATAGGACATAGGACATAGTACATGATAGATAGTACATAGTACATAGTACATAGTACATAGTACATAGGACATAGTACATAGGACATAATAGATAGTATATAGTACATAGTACATAGTACATAGTACATAGTACATAGGACATAGGACATAGGACATAGGACATAGTACATAGTACATAGGACATAGGACATAGGACATAGGACATAGGACATAGGACATAGGACATGGTACATAATAGATAGTACATAGTACATAGTACATAGGACATAGGACATATACTTGTAGAGACCAAGTATGGTATCGGTATCGGCGGAAAAGCTTTACGCAATATTAGACTACTTTTCCGGTTTGCATTGTCGCACGGAGTCGCGGTCCAGGCGTGTGAAACTAGCAAAAAATGGTTGTGAGGGTAGGGTGGGGGTGTGGTGGGTGTGGTGCGAAACAGTCGGTCGGTCTGGGGAGTCGATAGCTGTGTTTGGCGGACGGCTAGCGCGTCCATGGAACTCATTTCCGCCATAATTTTGGGCCCACTTTCCGAAGTGGCGACGCGACGTTCGCAAAATTCCGAACGAAAGAAGAAAACGGGACTTGGTTTCGCGCCGAACCGCGATGATTGCGAAACAAAACCGGTTATCGTTCGCCTCAAAAATCTTTTTACAAATTATAAAATTTCGTTATTTTTTGTAATTATAAGCTTTTATGGTACTCGCTACTGCCGACTGCGATTTTAAAATTTATACCAATACTGCAGCAGTCAACCTTCCGCAACGAAATAATGTTTATTTGGCACGAAGTTGGCTAAAGCCAAAAAATAAAAATAAAAATAAAAATCAAAGCTCATCTTTTATTTAAAAATTTTTGTAACCTAAACTCATTTTCTTTTTCTTTCTCATTTTTTTCTTCTTCTTTTTCTTCTTTGTCCGCTCCGTCTTCTTTTTTTTTTTTTTTTTTCTCTATAAAAACGTGTAAGCTTGACTTCCATTCTTTTCACCACTGCTCCAAGTATGTAGGTACTTATACCTACGGTAGTATAGGTGCGTTTTTTTCTTTCTTTTTTGGTTATTTTTTTTCCTCTTCTCCTGGCGTCTTCTTCTGCGTGTTTCTGTTGGTCGCTGCTACGCCGCGCCGTGACATTTACGACGCAAATAAATTGTATTCAGAAATTGTTGCCTTTTCACTTTTGGGTTATATTTCAAATTTTACAGCCCGCTTTATAAAATGGGCTATACTTGGGCTATGCGCGTTCGACTTATTCGCTTTTCACTCGTAAACGTCATTCGGCGGCGCGGCCTTTAAACTCATTCGGTAGTTAAATTAAATGAACTGAACCGTAACTGCTGGGAGAGAACTGAAGAAGAAAGAGAAATAAGGTTAGTGTGTAAAAGGTCGTAAAAATGGGTGGTAACAACGTAACATTGCCGCATATTAGCAAAGCAAACGTCGTCGTCGTCGTCGTCGTCGTCGTCGTCGTCGTTCGATCGTTAACGTAGCCTCTTTCTATAATATATTATTATTTTGTTGTCTCGACTCTCGACTCCAACGTCTGACGAGCTGATCGAGTGGCGGCTCGGCTCGGCTCGGCTCGGCTCGGCTCGGCTCGGCTGGGCTCGGCTGGGCTCGGCGCCAATACTTGTTTCTTTATTCGTTTTGCGTTGCGATCTTCGGCGGATAGCCAGGCTATCGGAGGGCGGCCGCCCTTTCATGTCGCTGATGGTCGCCGCCTCAACTGCCTTCGTAGGGGCCAACTGGTGGGCGGCCGCGACACGTCGCTCGCTATCCGCCGCGGCTACAGAGCGGTCGGTCGGCTCGTCCTCGACGGTGGCGGCCGCAGTGATGCCAACGTCGCCGACTCATTGGCCGTCGGCGATCGGCCGCCGGTGCGCTCCCATTTGTCAGTTCGTCATCCTGTGGAGAGCACGCCGTCCATCTTGGATCGCGTTGCGAAAGCGAACTTCAACCCGAACTACGATCACAGACTGCACGCACCAAATACAACGCACCAGAAAAAGAAAACAAAGAATGGATCGGAAGTAACGGGTCGAAAATTAATGTTTTTAAACTACGCGGCCAACTCTGTTGCACTCGTGCACTCGCGCACCGCAGAAACAACGAACCTATCCGGCAATTTGCATCTTTTGGCCCTTTGTTGACGCACCAGGGGCAGACTCGGTAGCCATTGACGGGTCTACGTCTATGCGCGTACGAAACAAAAACCAAGTCCAAAACTGTTCTTTTCCCAACTCGAGTTAAATAAAAGTACCTCCTACCTATATAAAAATAAAAAAATCTAACGCACTAGCAACTCGGTTAGAAAAAGTAGGTTTTTAAAAAGTTGAAAATTAGTTGCCAAAACGTTACAACCTATAGATCATAATTATCGATGACTGTATTAAATTCTATGACTTTTGACCTAAAATTTCGCAGTGTAATACTACTTTCTCTTTCGAAACAGGAACAAAAAAGGTTTTTTTTTTTTTTTTTCACATGTACCCGCCACCGATCCCCACACCGCACCTAAATTGGTAGCGTGTTGTTACAACAAATTATAGTAGGTGAATATTATTGGAATGTTGGAAGCCAATGGTTCAAAATCGAGCATTTTATAGGCAAAATAATATCAAAAGTAGCTGTACAATAAGTACCTAAATTATTGACATGTTATAATAGGTGATAATAAATATTGGTTCTAAATTTTGTAACTCGTGGTCCAAAATTAAACACTGTACACTGTAATACCATCTCCACCACTCACTCATTCATCTCCGCACATAATCGTTTATCTCACTCAATCTGCATTCAAACTCATATTATGTAACTGATATAAGATACACACACGTCTGGAATGTAACTTCGATCAATACTTTATTTCATGTTACTATTTTGTGTCTTCACCAGTTCTCATCCTCTATATGGTAGCATCACTTGGTAACAATTCTTTGAAACATAACATTTTTTTTTTTTTAATTTAAATTTATAAATAATTTTAATTTTTGTGAATATTTAAGTCTTTTTAGTAATTTTGTGAATTTTTTTTGTGTTACAAACTTTTTGTAATTAATAGTTGGGTAACATAGTACCAACCTGTCATTTTTCATTTCAAACCACAACTTAATTTGGTCAAAAATTCTTTGAGTGCTGTAAACGTGAATGTGTTTTGTCATTTGCTGACTTGGATTTTGCCCCGTTTGTTTGAAATCTGGCCTAGTATACAAAAATCCAAGACTGTCGTCGATTGCTAGACTGTTTGAGAACCCTGCATGTGTTGCTCAAAAGTCAGTAAAATCATCTGTGTCTGCCCTGCTTGTGTATGAACTAATTTGTCGAAGTCATCAACTGGTAAAAATTGTCTGGAGCCATCAGAAATTGATCAGAAACCAACGCAAAAGCTTCAAACTTCAACATCAAATTTGGTAATTATCATTTCAATCGTCTCAAATCATTATCTGGCTACATAAAATCGTCAAAAAATCAGAAACTAACTACGTACTCACTGAAGTGGGTTCCCAAAAAAACCAAAGTTCTATAATCAAAATTGTTCAAAATCATCCAAAACTCTTCAACATCGTAGATTTCATCACCAAAGACCTGTAAAAAATCAAAAATCAACATAAGAAATGGTATTTAGCTGAAATTTTACTCTAAAACAGGTAACAAAAAACATTATATTTTGTATTATTCTCGTATTTTTGCCCATTTTATTTCTTTGTCAAACAAAATTTTACTCGTATATTTGGAAATCCCGTATTTTTCAAATAATTTTGGCTATTTCAAAACTGAAATTGAACAATTTTCAGCAAGTCACTTGCAATATTTTGCAGTCACTTTTGTTCGAGACTGTACAATTTGTGACGCAAGCACGGCTCGTTTTGTTCTTTCCTTCTTTCATTCTTTTGTTGAAACTTGTACGTTCAACCCATTGTTTAGTGCAACGAACTCTCGCTTTTCTTATCTACGTTCATTCATAAAATACATTGGCGCGGTTTTCATATTTGAACCACCATTTTGCACAAACTTGAAACTTTTTGAATTTGCGCAACTTTGTTGCCTATTCTTTATCGAAAATATTTATTCTACAAAAGATTTTTTTTAATACCTTTTTAAAATATTTATTTGCAATTTATTAAACTCGAATTAATTATTTTACACAAAATATTAAAAAAATTTTTCTACCTTTTCAAATATTTTGAAGTTACCCAATTTTCAATTTTTGTTTCTTCCTTAAATTATTTTATTCACTCGATTGGATTATTCTCACATCTAGTCAAACAAATTAAATCCATTCGACAATTTTTTTTATTTACTCTCTTTTTTTTAAATTTTATTTCTATGAAAAAGAAATTAGGTTTTCAGAATAAGATCAAAAAAATTTTTCCCCTGTTCTCCCTAATTACTATTTTTCCACAGGTACAACAGTAGCTATCCAAGCATCTGTCTTCAATTACATATATATTTATTCAATTTGAATCAATTTGCGAATTAATTTTTGGGTTATAAAAGTCTTGTTTATTTTTTTTTCCTTTTTTTCTCTGAGGGAAGTGCCCGCTAGTGTTTTCTCGTGCCTTAAGTGGATCTACTTGGGAAACACATAGGACAAACCAATATCCTATCAAATTTATTTATACTGTTTGGTAAACAAAGGGATGGAAATACTTTTCTTACGGCATTTGCTGGGGATTGATATCTGTAATTTCCTTTTTTTCCCTTTTTTTAAATTTCTTTATTCAGTCACTCCATATATAATGGCTACTGAATCAAATGACAGAGTGTTAAATATTTTCTGTGGCATACGCTATGAAGGATGGCATGCAACCATCATAAGCACCCTTATTGGCAAAGGCTGTCAAACTACTATTTTTCCTGGCCCAAAAGAAACTAGCTACATATACATGTCCCAAGACAAACGCCTTACATCCAAATGGTTGAAATTTTTCTGAACAAAAGAAAGGCCAAAGCCCATATATTTGAAAGACTTGACAGGCTTATATCACATCATGTCAAAACTTTTTTTGAAATCATAGATTCCCGATATAGAAATCAAACCCCAACTAATATTATGGTTTTTAAATCTAAATTTCAAGCCCTTCACTTCAATCCTTGGAGAGGTACCATCTGCAGATTCCTAGAATATTTTTATAATATTGTCGAAGAGCTGCGTGATGCTAATTACCTCCTTTCAGAAGCAGATGAGATAGATCAACTAATGATGGCTCTCCCCAAAAAATTCGATACTGTCTTCTCCAAATTTTGTTTATTAGAACGTGAAAAACGAACTACTGTCAGATTAACAAAAATGATCTTAGAAACGTGTAATCGAATTGAATATTCTAACAAAACATTCCCTGGGTTTGATCAGCTCAAGCCTTCTTATCAACCTATGAACAATAAAAGAAATTTTTGAAATTATCATAACAATAAATCAAATTCTACTAACCCAAATACAAATTATAAAACCACTAGCTATTTAAACAATCACAAAAATAATTCAGAAACCTCAAAAAATTATCCTCTGAAGGATAACGTCAATCAAATGGATGTTACTTGTTTTAGATGCAATAAAAAGGGACACATGTCTTTGAACATGCCCCAACAAAAAATCTAATTCAAGTAACACTCCACAACCCCCAATCAAAATAATAGTTTGAAACCCTAAAACTCAAATAACACAAACCCCCAATATAAGCCCCAAGATAAATCAAACTTTCTTGTAAAATATGCAATGATGCTCTGAGTTTTGATGACCTAGATGACAAATTCTAATGGCCTGCCCATCGACAATATCAAAAATCAAAACCATTAGGAACCAATTACACACAGTGCTATTAGATAACTGAGCTGATGACTATATGGTCAATGATCTTTCAAAATTGAGCAACGTTTGCAAAGTTGACAATACTCAAAAAGCACTTTGTGCTAAAAAACGAGTCTTTGTAAATCTCACACATGTAGGATTCATGTACGTGAATATCTGTAATTCAAAAGCAGAATTTTCCACGATACATTTTAAGGAAGTTCACTATGATCCTGATTTAAGCCTAGACATCTGGTCTGGAGCAAGAATCATGTAATCGGGTATATTTAAAACAGTCACAGACACGGATCATACAGACATGATCAATAAACAAACAGGAGAAATTACCATAACCACTCCCAAAAGAGGTTCTATGTATTATATTGATTATGAATTAGTAGAAGAAGAGAAAGTTTATCAGGAGTTAGTATGCATGCCTGTTTCACAATCAAACGTAGCTCAGGATGATCATATAGATGATCATAATCTAACTTTTGAAAATGGGAATGAAGAAGACATTGATAATCCACAAAATGAGCCAGAAAACATTGAACATAATCAAAATACAAAAGATGCTGTAGTGGAAACAGCCCATCAGGAGATATATACTGAATCAGAAGATGAAATAGATAGTGAAAGTGTTGGTATAAACAGGAAGCAAAAAGAACTTAAATAAAACTAAAATTCTTTGGTACAGATATTTAGGACATTTGAGTGGCAAAAGTGTAAAGGTCTTATCAAAAGTAGTAGTAGGAATACCTCAAAGTTTAGTGTTTAAGGATGATGATTTTGTCACCTGCCAGATCTGCATTAAAGCAAAATCCACCCGACTTGGTCACCATGGCGTGAGAACTAGATCAACTAGGAGAATGGAAGTAATCTCATCAGACATCATGGGACCCTTCCAAAATGCATATAACGGAGAAAAATTTATAATAACCTTCATCGATCATTATTCTTAATACACATTGGCATTCCCCATTCATAAAAAATCTCAAGCCTTTGATAAATTTAAGAAATACTACCTATCATTTCATGCCTAATTTCCTAATGATCCCATATTGGTCCTAAGAACAAACCAAGCAAGAGAGTACTCTGACTCCAAAATGACACAATTTTGCTCCAAAAAAGGAATTTTTCTTGATGATGGTGTGCCATATTCCCCCAAACTAAATGCTATAGCCAAAAGGCAAAAATAGTTAGAGCTATTCTTTATGACAGCAAAATATATTTTAAATTATGGTCCACAATAGTCTTAGCTGCCACACACATAATTAACAGAAGTCCAACCTGCATCAATCTAGGAAATATCACTCCATATGAAAAATTATATGGAACTAAACCCGACATCTCCCACCTTCGAGTCTTTGGCGCAATTGCATATAAACATGTTCCTATTGAACAGAGACAGCAAACTGCAGTCAAGGATAAGAAGAACAAACACAAGCACCTTGACCCAAAATTCTTACCCTGTGCCATGAAAACAATACTTTTTGGATTTTCAAATGTAGGCTATCAAGTACTTGATCCAATTAAAATGAGATCATATAAGTCCTGTGACGTCAAATTGGATGAGACTAAAACATTAGTCAATTTTACTAATAAATTAGAAGACTTACAGGTAAAGTCATTAATAGAAGAAACTGAGGCAATATATAGAGTCAATGTAATAAAACAAACCTCAGTTCAAAATTCACAGTTCTTAGAAGATTGCATGCCGGAAAAATTCAGTGACATCTTTCAAAATCCTTTCAAGAATGAGTGGCTCAAGGCTGTCAATGATGAACTGCAATCCATATCTGACCTCCAAGTTTGGAAAATAGTTGATCATCCACCCAATGTAAAACTGATTGATGCACGTTGGATTTTCTCAGCCAAAGCCAATGAAAAGTTGCTAAAGGATTCATGGACAGATCCAAATATTCTATGACTGAAACATACGCACCTGTAGTTCAGCTATGGTTGATCCGATGGTTCTTGTCTGTCACTCACATGCTGAACTTGTAATTAGTGCAATATGATGTCAAAACCGCTTATCTAAATTCTTAAATAAAAAATGACATCTATCTAAATATTCCATTAGGTTACAAAGTTGACAAAATAAAATGATTAAAATTAGAAAAATCTATCTATCGTTTAAAAACATTTAGCAAAAATTGGATAGAGTTACTGGATACTCACCTTTTGAATTCCAATTTTTCCAAATTGAAGATTGACAGATGCGTCTACATATGTAAAGATGACTCAGATGGAATTGCCTTCATGGTAATTTAGGTAGACAACATCCTTCTTGCAACTACTTGTCCTGAATGGATACAAGATACCACAAATCATTTTGAAACTAGTTTCACAATGAAAGTAAATAACCGAACACATTTTGTAGGTTTCAAAATTGAAATAAATAGAGAATCATAAATAATAAAACTTACTCAAAAACAACAACTTCAAAAGATACTCCAAAAATTCAAATTATGTGATTCTAATCCTTCCAAAACGCCTATAGAGACAGGCCTAAAATTGAGTAAAACAGATGGCATGGTAATAAAGAATATAGATCCATGGTTGGAGCACTATTATATGTATCTAGAGGCACAAGGCCAGATATATCTTTTTACATAAATTACCTTTCTAGATTTCAAAATTGCTCCGATGATATAAAGAAAAACCATGTATGTCCCATCATCAGATACCTAAAGTCAACCATTGACCTTAGACTTGTTTATAGGTCAAACTCCGAAGGAATCTCATCATACGTCAATGCATCCTATGCACTTGACCTTGATGACAAACCTATAAACATGTCAGAATTAGAAAAAAGTAAATCTATTACAGGTTACTTAATTACCATATATGGTGACCTTGTAAATTGGGGCGTTCACAGTCAAAATATTCATGCGTCTTCATCCACAGTAGCTGAATTAATAGCTTCACACGATGCCTTTGAGGACATTGAAGTAGCATGGCTTCTTAATTGTGAATTTCTCTCAGTAGACTCTCCTATAACAGTATTTGAAGACAATATATCTGTCATACATGACGTTATTTCTGGAGGTGGTCAAAAGCGTCTCCGTGTGCTAATGATAAAATGCTATGGTCTTGCCCAAGCATATCAAGATAAAATATTTGAATTTTGTCAGATAGCTACTGAAGATTAACTAGCTGACTTACTTACCAAGGTCTTATCCAGTAAGCCGCACATTTCCTTAACCAATAAAATCCTAAAATCCCCAAATTTTGATCCATAATCCGTCAACTCCTTCACATGATCCAAATCTGAAATACCAATTTCTCATATTAATAAAAATACATCTAAATAAAAATATTGATCAAATGCATATTACCTAAATTTACCATAAGTCTATCATCTATCGCATGCTGTTGATTTTTTAATTAACTAAAACAAAAAAAGTGCATATTACTAATTTATGTTATTTTATACCTATTATTAACTTAAACGTTTCACATAGTTACCATTTTATACAATAAATTTTACCATTTTTTTTCAAATTTTATACTCACCAATTTTTATTATTATTCAAACTTTTTAAATTAATAATTTATGTAACTACATAATGAATAATGTTAACAACTTTTAAAAACCTGCGGTTGTGATCGGTTCAAAAGATTGTAGAGGGTGTTGAGATCACCAATCCTTCTCCCATCTCACTCCTGTAAACACATGACTTTCTTGATATATATTTTACATCTTTGTTCGTGGCTACACTATAATACCATCTGCACCACTCATTCATTCATCTCTGTACACAATCGTTTATCTCACTCAATCTGTACGCAAACTTATATTATGTAACTGATGTAAAATACACATGCTTCTGGGATGTAAATTCGATCAATACTTTATTTCACGTTACTAATTTGTGTCTTCACTGGTCCTCATCCTCTATAAATATCAATTACTATCGATATAAATATCGAATAATATGGATATAAATATCGATATAGATATAGATTACGATCAATTTTATTTAGAAATTTTTTCAGATAAGCTCTCTTTCTCCTCCTCCATCTCCACCTGCAAACTAGGTTTTGTAACAAAGCATTGTTGGCCAGAGTTTTTTTTTTTTGCTCTACCATACTGTAATTTTACTAGTTTTTATTTTTATAATCAAATTACTCGCATATTCAAAAATTTTGAGATTAAAAAAATTTAGTTCACGTTATTTAATTATAAATTTAAGAAAATATTTAAACCAAAAAATGAAAGCATCAAGCCAAAGCTGTATTTTCTAAAGAGCAAGACAAAAGTCTTCACCTTGCGTAAGCTTTATTTATTCAGTTGACAGCCCTGCTTAGAATTGATTTTCATGAACATTTTTGTAAATGGTATGTAAATGGTGATTTCATTGTGGTCCTGAAATAGATTTGCCTTGTGTTAGTGCAAGTCTGACAGGAGTTTGGTACTTATTTGATCAGTTATAGTTTCCAAGAAAAGTGAAAAATAATAAATTCCTAGAGAGAATTTTTGGTACATGGTTTTGAGAAAACTACAAAAGGTATAATGCAGAAATTTTCAAGACACGTCTTTATATACAATCAGGTCTGACAGAAGTTTGATGCTTATTAGTCCAGTAATTTCCCAAAAGAAATTGGAGAACGAAAAAATACTTAAAAAGTGGATTTTCCAGAATTTTGAAGAAACTACTTACAAAGGGATATTGTTGAAATTTCCACGATAGATTTTCCTTATTTTAGTGCAAGTCTGATACAAGTTTGATGTTTATTTATTCGGTAGTTTCTGAGATAGCAAGAAAAGAAAGAATTGCGCGAACAGTGGTTTTTTAGTAATTTTGAGGAAATTGCCGAAGGGATTGGTAAAAATTTTTCCCATATATTTTTCTTGTTTATATGCAAATGTGATACAAGTTTGATGCCTATTTGTATGGTAGTTTTCTAGGAAACTGGAAAAAAAATTTTGGTTTACAGATTTGAGAAAACTATCAAAGAGGTTTGGCTGAAACTTTCATGATGGATTGTCATTACATGAGTGCAATTTGGTGAGGAGTTGAAGTATCTCTTTTTTATTTATGGCGCAAGGGCCAATGAGCGTTCTTTTGACATTGAATTAATTTTTTTATTAATTTTTTTATCTTTTAAAAATACGTCATTAAAAATTGGTACACCGTGTTTTCTAGCGATGTATCACTATACTAGAGTTTTTTTTCTTTGTGTATTGTGCCAGCAGAAGTTGTAGGTTTTTGTAAAGCCAAAGCACCGCCAAGTGCTTCATGGCTCGTATAATGTAAAATATAATTATGTACTATTTTTATATATATATATATATTATATAAAATCTACCTCTGTAATGCTATCTTGTGACTATGGTTATAGATATATGTGGCTGTGTATATATTTGAGTTTAACTCAAAGTCATTTTTCCTTCATAATGTATCAAAGTGCAACGTTAATTGATAATTCCAACATATTTATGTAGGTCTGTAAATTGTACGTGAATTATTGCTGCGTAGTAGAATTTGGTATTCCCTACTTCTCCAGATTTATTTAAAAGCCCCTTCTGCAATGCTATCACATGACCATAGTTACAGATATATTTGGCTATGCATATATTTCCATTTCAGTCTGACTCTAAATTTTTTTTTCTTCATGTTCGGAGCCCGATATGATCAATATTTATCGATAGTTATCAATAACTTTTGTTGAGACCACCAATCCTTCTCCCCTCTCACTCCTGTGAACACACGATTAACAAAATACATAATTTATATATATCTATTTGTGGCTACACTGATCTGCCACTTCCACCACTCACTCGTTCATTTCCATTTACATTCGTTTATCATACTTAAAATGTACTTTGCTTAAATTATGTATCTTCCTTAAAATACACTCGCTTCTTGGACACAACTTCGTTTAAAACCTTCTTTCTTGTTTCATCACCGGTCCTCATCCTCTATATGGTAGCATCGCTCGGTAACAGTCCTTGTACCTGAAACAAAAATTTTAAAGTTTAAAATCTTTTTATATTGTGAATTTTCTAAGTTAAAATCTTTTAATTTTTCGTGAATAATTGTGTTTTTAGTCATTTTCGTAATTCTTTTTTTTCTCGTGTTGGGTAACAAAGTTCCAACTTATTATTTTTTTTTGAATCATAAAATTTTTCTTTGATTGAAAAATATTTGAGTGCTGTAAACGTTCAATGAGTGTCGTCGTTTGCTGATTTGGATTTGCCCTGCTTGTGTATAATCTGGCCAAGTTTTCGAAATTTCCAAGACTCGTTGATTACTCAACTGTTTGAGAACCCTGCTTGTGTTACTCAGAGTTGGTAAATTCATTAGTGTCTGCCCTGCTTGTGTATGAACTAATTTGACGCAGTCAACAAATTGGTAATAAATCATCTTGAGCCATCAGAAATTGATCAGAAACCAACGTAAAAGCTTCAAAAAATCTTCAACATCAAATTGGTATTCATCATCTCAATCAACTTTCATCATTTGGCTTCAAAAAAATCATAATTCAACTCAACACTTACCGAAGTACATGCTCCAAAACCAAAGCACAGTTCAATCTTCATCGTCCAGATCATCACCTTCGAAAATTCCAGCCAGCAGAACCTGAAAAACCTAAAATCAACGCTAAAAAGGTATCAAACAAAAATTTCTTTGCTAAAACAAGGAAATAAAAAACATATTTTTCGCTATTTTTCATAATTTTTCATATTTTGTTTCGTATTTTTGCACTTTTTATTCTCATAAAATCAAAATTTAACCCACATATTTGAAAATATTGTTATTTTTAAATATTTTTGGCCTTTTCAAAATTTTTCAAAAAACAAATTTTGGCAAGTTTATTTCAAACTTTTGCAGTCACTTTTGCCTCAGAGTGTACAATTCATGACGTAAGCACGGCTCGTTTCGTTCTTTCATTCGAACCTGTACATTCAATCTTTATTCAGTGCAACGAACCTTCGAACTCTTATCTACGTTCATTCAATAAATACGTTGTCGCGGTTTTTCATATTTGAACCATCATTTTGCTGAAACTTGCAAAATTTTGCCATTGTATAATTTTTTGCCAACAATTTAACGATCTTTTTTTTCAAAATTCAAATTATATTTTTTTCGAATATTTTTTTTCTCTTTCTTTCTCAAACACAAATTATTTTTTTATTGAAACACAAATTTTTTTTTTAATAATTAATTTCATTCCCAAAATTTTTTTTTCTCACATACAAATTTTTATTATTGTGTGTTGTGAATTTTTTTTTTGTATCCAATTTAAATTTTTTGATTGGAACGATAATATATCTAGCGAATAACTAATTTGAATCACCATTAATCTCATTTAATATTTTTTTTTCACACGAATTTTTTTCTTTCTCTTTTTTATTTTTGTTGTTAGTATACAGAATCAGATTGAAAAAATTTTTCCCCCTTTCCCATTCGCAGGTCAATAAGTAGCTAATCTTGCTTCACCCCCTATATCTCATTTATTTATTTATTAATAACTTTAATATATTCTGGTACGAATAAGTCTTGTTATTTTTTTATTATTTTTTTTCTGAGGGAAGTGTCCGATCTCATCTTCAACGTGTATTCTCTTGTGCCCATAAGCGGACCTACTCGGGAAACACACCAGGACAAAACAATAAACTATCGTTATACCTTACATTGTTTGGTTATCACAGAGACGGCAATCCTTTTCTTGGGGCATTTGCTGGGGATTGATATCCGTAATATATTTTTTTCTTTTTTTTTTTAAATTAATTTAGTTCAGTCAATTCATTAATTATGAGCACTGAAAATAATGATAGGGTTTTGAACATTTTCCATGGAAATGGCAATGAGGGATGGCGTGTAACCATCATCAGAACACTTATTGGTAAAGGCTGCCATTCCACAATTTTTCCTACTGCTCGTGAAACTAGTTATATTTATACCTCCTCTGAAGAACGCCTCACTTCTAAATGGCTTAAATTCTTCCAATCTCAGGAACGGGCAAAACCATATTTTCGAAAGACTTGATAAAAGGATACTTCATCATGTCAAAACCTGCGATGTAGTTTCTCAAATTTTTGAAATTCTAGATGCTCGTTATAGGAATCAAACACCTACTAATATCATGGTTTTAAAATCTAAGTTTCAGTCCCTATGGTTCGACCCTAGGAGAGGTACCATCCGTAGATTCTTAGAATATTTTTCAACTATTGTTGAAGAACTACAACATGCTAACTACCCCCTTTCAGAAGAAGATGAAATTGATCAACTTATGATGTCCTTACCTGAAAAATTTGATACTGTCTTCTCAGAATTCCTCCAATTAGAAATAGAAAAACAAACTACTGTCAGGCTTACTAAAATGATTCTAGAAAAATGTAATCGCATCGAATATTCTAACAAAACTTTTCCCAGGTTTGATCAGCCTAAACCATCATATCAACCCATGAACAATAAAAGGAATTTTCGAAATTTTCGAAACAATAATAATTCTAATAATCAAAATTCTAATTATAAAACCACTAGCTATTTCAACAATCACAAGAACAGCCACAAAAACTCAAATAGTTATCCTCCTAAAGATAACATTACCCAAATGGATGTTACATGTTTTAGATGTAATAAAAAAGGACACATGTCGAGAACATGCCCTAATGAAAAATCTACTACTAGTAACACTCCACAATCCACTAATCAGAATAGTAGTTCTAAACCCCCAAACTTCAACAAACACGAATTCCCAAAATAAAACAAATGATAAATCAAATTTTCGTGTTAAATATTCGATGATGCTTCATTCAAATCTTAACCATTTAAGCTTTGATGACATCGACGATGAATTCCAGTGGCCCAACCCCCCAACAGTATCAAAATCTGACCCCCCAAAAACCAATTACATACGATGTTATTAGACAATGGAGCAGATGACCGGTTAATGATCTTTCTAAATTGAGAAATATATGCAAGGTTGACAACACTCGTAAAGCACTTTATGCTAAAAAAGGAGTTTTTGTAAATCCCACTCATGTTGGATCAATGTATGTCAATGTCTGCAACTCTAAAGCAGAATTTTCCACAATTCACCTCGAAGAAGTCTATTATGATCCTGATTTAAGCCTTGATATTTGGTCAGGTGCTAAAATCATGGAATCAGGAATTTTTAAAATCATAACTGACACAGATCATGCAGACATAATCAACAAATAAACCGGTGAAATCACCATAACCGCTCCAAAGAGAGGTTTAATGTATTACATAGATTATGAGATTGTAGAAGATGATGAAGATAAAGTCTATCAGGAGCTTGTGTGTATGCCTGTACCTCACTTAAACGTAGATCAGGCTGATCATATAGATGATCACAACCAAAGTTTTGAAAATCAGATTGAGTTGCAAACTACTAATCCACATAGTGAAAAGGAAAACATTGACCAAACACAAAATTTCTAAGATGCTGCAGTGGAAGCAGCCCCCCAGGAGATTTATACCGGAGGATGAATTAGATAGCGAGAGTGTCGGTATAAATAGAAAACATAAGAAAAATATAACTAAAACTAAAACACTTTGGCATAGAAGATTATTATCTAAGTGGCAAAAGCCTTAAAGTATTGTCTAAGGTAGTTGTAGGAATGCCTCAAAAATCTGGTATTTAGGGATGATGACTTTGCCACATGCGAAATCTGTATAAAAGCTAAATCCACCCGACTTGGTCATCATGGCGTGAGAACACGACCAACTAGGAGAATGGAAGTAGTCTCATCAAACATCATAAGACCCTTCCAAGATGCATATAACGGAGAAAAATTCATAATAACATTCATCGACCACTATTCAAAATATACTCTTGCCTTTCCCATTCATAAAAAATCACAGGCCTTCGACAAAATTAAAGAGTATTATCTCCAAATTTCCCAATGATCCAATTTCTGTACTTAGAGCAGATCAAGCTAAAGAATACTCCGATTCAAAAATGATGCAATTTTGCTCCAAAAAAGGAATTACTTTAGATGATGGTGTGGCATATACCCCCAAACTAAACGCCATAGCCAAAAGGCAAAATAGAACCCTACTCGAACGAGTCAGAGCTATACTATATGACGCAAAAATTGATTTCAAATTATGGTCTACAATTGTATTAGCTTCCGCCCATATTATCAACAGAAGTCCAACCCGCGTCAATTTAGGAAATATTACCCCCTACGAAAAATTATACGGGACCAAACCCGACATATCCCATCTTCAAGTTTTTGGCGCAATTGCTTACAAACACGTTCCTATTGAACAGAGACAGCAATCAGCCATTAAAGCTAAGAAGAATGAAGAGGAGCATCTCAACCCCAAATTTCTACTCCGAGCCATGAAAACAATCTTAGTTGGATTTTCAAATGTAGGTTATCAAGTATTAGATCCCATAAAAATGAAATCCCACAAATCCTGTGATGTAAAGTTTGATGAGACAAAAACATTAGCCGACTTTACCAGTAGACCTGAGGAATTGCAGGTTAAACCTTTGGAATAGGAAACTGAGGCTATCTATAGGGTCAATGTGCTAAAACAACCCTCAATAGAAAACTCACAGTTCATAGAAGATTGTATGCCTGTAAAATTCAGTGATATCTATCAAAACCCCTTCAAGAAAGAGTGGCTAAAAGCTGTTGACGATGAGCTGCAATCTATGTCAGATCTCCAAGTGTGGAAAATAGTCGATCGTCCACCCAACGTCAAACCTATCGATGCACGTTGGATATTCACGGCCAAAGCCAATGAAAGAGGGATAATGTGCCCTAAAGCTAGACTTGTAGCTAAAGGATTTATGGATTGTTCTGAATATACAATGACCGAAACCTATGCACCCGTAGTGCAACTTTGGTTAATCAGATGGCTTTTATCTCTAACTAATATGTTGAACCTACAACTGGTGCAATATGATGTCAAAACAGCCTACCTTAATTCCAAAATTAAAAATGACATCTATCTTAATATCCCACTAGGTTGTAATGTCGATAAATCTAAATTATTAAAATTAGAAAAATCCATCTACGGTCTTAAAACATCAAGTAAAAATTGGATTGAGTTACTGGATACTCATCTTTCAACTTCCAATTTTACTAAATATAAAATTGACAGATGTGTCTACATTCGTAAAGATGATTCAGACGGCATAGCCTTTATGATAATTTACGTAGATGACATCCTTCTAGCAACCAACCACCCTGAGTGGATTCATGAAACAACCACCCACTTTGAAACTCGTTTCACAATGAAAGTCATAGATAATCCATCTCACTTTGTAGGTTTCAAAATCGATAGAAATAGAGAATCACAAATTATAAAGCTCACACAAAAACAACAAATTCAAAAGATTCTCCAAAAATTCAAATTATGTGATTCCAACCCTTCCAAAACACCTATGGAGACAGGCTTAAAATTGAGCAAATCAGAAGGAACCGATAATAAGGAATACAGATTCATAATTGGTGCACTATTATATATATCTAGAGGCACAAGGCCAGACATATCCTTTTCTGTTAATTACCTTTCTAAATTTCAAAACTGCTCCGACGACACCAAGAAAAATCACGTACGTCGTATCATAAGATATCTGAAATCTACCATTGATCTTGCACTCGTCTATAGATCAAACTCTGAAGGTATATCAGCATATGTCGATGCATCCTATGCCCCCGACATTGACTATCAACCTATAGAATTATCTGAATTAGAAAAAGGAAAATCTATAACAGGTTATTTAATTACCATGTATGGTGACCTTGTAAATTGGGGCATTCATCGCCAAAACATTCACGCATCTTCATCCACCGCAGCCAAATTGATTGCCCTTCATGATTCTTTTGAAGATATCGAGGTTGCTTGGCTCCTCAATCGTGAATTCTTCTCAGTCAATACTCCTGTAACAGTTTATGAAGACAATATTTCTGTCATACATGTTATTTCAGGAGGAGATCAAAAGCGTCTTCGCGCGCTAATGATTAAATTTTATGGCCTTGCCCAGGCCTATCAAGATAAAATCTTCACATTTAAACAGATAGCTACCAAAGACCAATTAGCTGACTTACTTACCAAAGCTCTATCCAGTAAGCAACACATTTCCTTAACCCATAAAATCATAGAATCTCCAAATCTCAATCTATAAAATGTCAACTCCTACATCAGATCCACACCTGTAACACCACATAACAAATCAATTATACATTTATAATTTGCATAATAGAATAAAAAAAAAATTAACTAAATACATATTACCTATACTTATCTCATTTATTGCATGCTGTTTATCTCCATACCTGTAAAACAAAATTTATTTTATATATATATATCTAAAATAATTATTTACTTACCATACTCGTCCAATACAGTTACCATTTTTTTATATACACATCTTTTACCATTTTTTTTCATGTAGCCTACTTATTTAATATCCATTTTAATTCGTGTCAAATTCTATTTTTTCACATAATAACTTAATTAAATGTAACAAACACATATTAAATAGAAACACTTTTATAACACCCGCAGTCGTGATCGGTTCAAAAGATTGTAGGGGGGTGTTGAGACCACCAATCCTTCTCCCCTCTCACTCCTGCGAACACACGATTAACAAAATACATAATTTATATATATCTTTTAGCGGCTACACTGATCTACCACTTCCACCGCTCACTCGTTCATTTCCGTTTACATTCGTTTATCATACTTAAAATGTACTTTGCTTAAATTATGTATCTTCCTTAAAATACACTCGCTTCTTGGACGCAACTTCGTTTAAAGCCTTCTTTCTTGTTTCATCACCGGTCCTCATCCTCCATAACTTTTTTAAAACTATCGATAGTTATCGATAAGGAGAAATTGACGCATATCGACATCCCTATTTTATTCAGTTTTATTAGGAGTGCTGACCACCTGCTCAAGTATTTACTTCGAATTTTCAATCTTCTATCTTCAAACTGAGCTAGTAATTAATATAAATATGAAGGTTAATACATGAAAAAACATATCGATCCTTATTAATAGTTACTGATGATTTTTTTAAACTATCGATAGTTATCGATAAGGAAAAATTAATGCATATCGACATCCCTACTTCATTGTGTACATGAGTAATTGATAATTCCGACATATCTATGGTTTATATTACGAATAGGTTTGTGAATAATTGCTGTGTAGCAGCACTAAAACAAAATTATATCACCTTTCAATGCTTTTTGACTTTTGCCGCATTTCTGGTATTTCTTATTGTTAAAATACAGGAAAGCCATTTGGAAATTATCTTTCATTCGACATTCATACGTTGACAATCTGCTCTCTCCTTAAATGCGAGCTCACCACTCGAGTAGCGGGTGCGTGAATTCCAATAAAAATTTTTTTTTTTACAAAATTAGTTACGTCGAATATTAGGCTAAGACTGAGAAACAATTTTTTTTTTAGTACCAATAAATATTAATTACGGCGATAAGTTGGCTAACTAAGACAGACTTATTACAATAAAATTTAGAGGCTATGGTTCCCTTATTACATAGGTGGTGGTATCTTTTAGGCAGATGCAGGGGGCAAAGTGGTTGGGGTGAAGCTCCTCCTCCAGAGGATATCCTGCCATTGCGGACAAAGTCGCATACTCTGGTCAAGGCCCCTGGCATCGTCCGAAAGATACCTCCACACGTCCACAGGTACTGTGCCTTTTGCCTCCCGATGCCACCAATCACCGTGAAACGTAAAAAAAAAAAAAAAAACCAGTATTAAATTTTATCATCCACATTTTAGAATCGAGGCCCTCCTTTAAAACGCTGCCAAAAACAACTAATAGAGGCGTACTGGACGAGAAACCTGGCAATATCCGAAAAGCATTGAAAGGAATGTGTCCGTTCGTTTTAGCGGTAGTAGCATCGAGTTTATATATATATATATATGTGCGCTACCATCAGAACCCATTTTTGGTCAAATATCAGGTTTGATTAGTCAAAATTGTCACCCTAGAACGAAACTCTCCCAAATCCAAAAATTCTATTTTTCAAGAGAGTGAAAAGATAGTTCAGAATGTTAATATTTTTCAGTTATTGCAATGGGATGTGGAATAATTTAAAGTACCTACCTATATTAATAAGAAGAACCAAGTAAAGACATTCTTTAGAAAAAAATTGAAATTTTATTATTTTCCTCTAAATTAAGGGACCAGGTCGTATGGCGACCTAAAATTGAAAAAGTAAACTGTTCTCAATGAAGAATTATCGAAGTTAGTGAGAAAAAGAGCAAGATATACTTCCATTCTGACATAGATGAATGACTAGGGCATTTCTTTTATATATGGCGGGATGGTATCATCCGTGCGTCTGATTTTTGTGTGACAACGTTTAAAAGGAGAAAAAGAAAGTTGAAATTTTAGCGCTGAATCGAATAAAATTGATGGCAAGTCGTTATGAGCAATAGTTTTAGAGTTATTGCGAATTTTATACCAAGTTTTAACGAGTGAAATCCACTTTTCCTGGTATACATATAGCTTTTAACACACGAGTACAACACGTCGTATTTTTCAGGCTCACTTTTCAAGGTTGGGAAGTGTCATACATAAAAACTGATGAGAACATTTTTTATTGAAAATATAATGTTCAACATATTTTGACCGAACTCTTCTCCCACTACGGTCGATATTTCCCGATAAAATTGTAAAAAACTGATTTGGGGCCACATTTTCCATAATTCCCATTGTAGCAGAGGGGTGGGGGTTGAGACCTTTAGTATGTTATTTAGGACGCTCGTCTCTTTTAAGATTAGCGAGAGAAAACAAATTATAGCATTTTTTCAGAATATGATTGGTACTTTAACAGTGCCATTCGTTTTCACACAAATCAAATATCACGACACCTATTTTCAGGACGAGAAACTTTTTTGAAACTCACATTTCCAGGCTCTGTTATCGCACCAAATTACCCAAATAATTAAAAAACATAGTATATTACACGCGTCAAGGTTTGAAAGTGAGGGTTTATATGCGAGGGTGAGTTTGCAAAATGAGAGTTGTGAGTGAGCAATTCCCGAGTCATATTAACTCACTTTCAAACCTTGTTTGAGAAGATATTTTTTGAAATGAAAGTTGGTTGCGTTGGGTAGTAAACCAAAAACGGTCGTGGAACGAATCCGGTGGAATGAAATAAATTAAAAACGGTAACGCGACGAAGCACACGTGAAACGAAAAAAAGTACCGTCGACCCTCCTTACGAAATCTCGGCCCCTTAAACCCTTATTTGATTCATTTCCCTCTTTGCCTTCTCTGTCAATTGGTTGTAACAATTTTTAAGTAGGTTTCTTTAGAAAATCTACTTATTACGCTTGGTGCGGTATTAGCCCCAGGGCTGGGCTGGATACATTTTTCGTTTCATGACCTTAGGAAAATTTTGGCACTAATAACTCAAATTCATGTATATTATATATATATATATATATTTGTATTTTTTATAGATAAATACGTAGATAGATAAATAGATAGATAGATCGATAGGTAGATACGTAGATAGATAAATAGATATATTACGTCAATTTCGTGTTCCCGTGGTACAGGTCGCAATTGTGTCCGATAATCACGAAATTTGGTACCTACGAACAATTTGTACTAAGCCGAGAACCAGACCTGTTGATTTTGGTGCAGATCGGCCGGACGGTACTTCCGGTAAAGCTTTTTTTTAATCTTTTTTTCTAATTTGCCTCAACTTTTCTTTTTATAAGCTTTTATTCTAGTCGCTACCGCAATTTTAAAATCCACCAGTACTGCAGTCAACCTTCCGCGACAAAATAATATTCATTTTCGCACGAAGCTAAACTCAAAAAAAAATAATAAAAGCTTACCTACGTATTAAAAATTCGTTTTAACGTAAACTAATTACAAATATTAACCGCACGTTCGTGTTTTATTTTATTTTATTTTTTTATTTCACAACTTTATTATATTTATTCGGTTTTATTTGAAATTATACGATTATTTACCATACTTTATCCTACCAATTAATTTTTCATTTTTTCAAGAAATAATACTTTTATATTTCACATTGTCTAATATTTTGTCATCAGCTAACACATTTCATACGATCTTAACGTACCATTAACGCGTATAAGCTGACGGACAATTAACGTGGCCGTCGGAATTCATAATTCTTTTCCTCAAAAACGTATACTGCGTCTAGCGAGGCTTGCTGTGCGCTGGAGTTTTTTAAATTTATAAGACTTTTTTTTGCATTTCAATGTTTATGCAAAGGCAAAAATGAAAAATCACGCTGCCAACAAATCATTCATTCTTCAAAATACAAATTTCAGCATAACCAAGTTTCACTTCCACCGTTTGTCCCGGTACACGCTCTTTTTATTTATTTTTCCCTCCCCCCCCCCCCAAAAAAAAAAAAAAAAAAAAAAAATTAATGATCAGAAAGCGTTATATCTAGAATCGTAGGAACAGAACTACTAATAACTGCCGACTGTAATTGTCAGCAATTTCACAAAGAGACAAAATTATCAAAATCAACGAATATACTTACCCATATCGTGGCTAACCAGCTTCAATTAGCTTTCGTAGCGTTGTTGGTACCTATTAGTAACAGATTGGGAACGCGGAGGTTGTAGGTGGGTGCGAATTACAGTCTGATTCTAAGCCGATTGAAAATCACTACATCGAGGTTACCGCCATTCGTCGATGCTAACGGTGCTACGGTTCGCTGGTAAAATACGATTGTACACGTTGCTTTACCCATCACGTATTATAAAAACAAATTAGTCATCTCACCCGCGATCTCTCAAAAAAGAAAGCACTTTGTGATGCTCGCCGCCAGGAAAGTCGATACGTGAAAATAGATGTCAATGGTGAAAATCGGTGCGGCCGTTGTTCTTCACTTTGTGCCGTCGCAGTAAAAAAATGTTGCGAAAATTAAGATATAGATTTTCATCGAGAATCATTAATATTTTTCTTTTTGCCAGATTTCTTCGACAAACGTATTTTTGAAATTTGCTTTTGTAAGGAATGGTGAAAGTGGGAGATAGTTTTTCGTTTTACGTCGAATTATCATCCCATTTTCGGAAAAACAAATTTCAAAAATATCTCCTTCGCTCGTCGACATTTGCGAAAAGTATTGAAATTTTTAATTGCCATCATTTCAAAACCAGATGCGCCGCGGCCCCGCCTGGAGACGCGCCTGCCCAGTCGCTGGCTGCGCAATGGTTAAGCTTAGGCGTGTGTACTGTGGCTACTCACTGACCGGCTGCGTGCCCTACACAGTGCGTAGGTATTACGCATTGCGAATAATAATAATAACGATACGTGCGTGGCTATCGGTACGGAGTTGCGGTCGCATCGACGAGTAGTTGAGCCAAATAGGCGCGTCAGATGGAATTGGCGTCGGCTCGGCCACCGCCGCCGCTGCCGCCGCCGCCACCGCCCATCGCCGATGTGAACGTCGGGTGAGAAAAGGGCGGCGCGGCGCTTCGATGCGGAAGGACGATGGCTGGAGCGCAGTTCGCGTGTCGAATGGCGACGGCGACGGCGACGGCGAGGGCACCGCCAGACGCCAGTCAGTCTTTCCCACCAATCGAATTTCGAGTTGACGCGACACTCGTTGAAGACGCGGTCGTCGCGTCGCGTCGCGTCGTTTTATCCGAATTTTGGCGCAGTTCACAGCCGTGCAGTTTCATCAGCGTGACGCGTGATGCGCGACGCTTGACGCGTGATCGTCGAGTCCTCAAATTCGGTACCGTGCGTCCGTGCGCTACCGTCGCGGCTGCGTGAACCGACGCGACCGTCTCGCGGAGTCGCCCGTCGCTATTCAATAATTTCAGCCTACCTTTTCTTCCAACCAAATTCCGGCCAACGTACCTATAATTAGTCGCGCCATTATCGCCATATCGATATCGCCATTCAGCTGTCCAGCCATACGCATACATTCCATCTCTATTACGTATAAAAGGCACTTGTCTGTAGCGCGGTTCCACGGATATCGTTTTGCTTAATTGTACCTATCATTTTTTTTTCTTCGTAGTATCGCATCCATTCGCGTGGTTAATTGATAATTGCGCCGATACGTATTTGATGCGTGCGAATTATTGGCGCTGCGCAGCAGCGTGGCTGTTCTCCGGTATATACGCCTATAAAACCCTATAATATTTAGCCCATAAACGTCTCGCTCTTTGCCTACACGTTATTACACTCCGATGGTTGGGCTAATTTTTTATCGTTTTCTATTTGTTGTATTTTGCAAACGATCAGGTCGCCGCGGTCGCGTAATGCAATTGCATTGTACAGTAATACAGTCGGACCGGGTGGTTAAGGAGGAGTAGGAGGAGGAGGAGGAGGAGGAGGAGGAGGAGGAGGAGGAGGAAGAGGAAGAGGATTGTCTCGACGAAGGGCGGAAGGGCGGAAGGGCGGTACTGAGAGGAAAGTTATGGTAAAATAATATTACGCGAGTGCGCGAGAAATAATGTGCGACCAACAAATCTTTCGAAAACGTCGAGTAAATTTTATCGCACGAGGGTATTAAAAAATAAATATGTAATTAATCGTTTTAATTAGGTATTAACGGGTACATTTCACGTTTGATGCCATCGATTACGCTTAAATATATTGTAAAAGGCGAAGAATCGTTGGTACAGGCGACGGTTTACGGCCTACGTTGCCAAATAATGGCAACTGCCTGCGAAATGTTGTCGCGTAATTAGCACGCGCGATTAGAAACGTATAGACCGACTTAAGTACTTAGCGACTACGACTAACGTAATCGCGCTCATTACGAGTTATACCTACGCTATTTAGCCATTTATGCTACAATACGTGCGTTGGTTGCGCGTCGTGCGTATTGGCTGTTGGCTGCTCGTGTACTTACGTCGAATGTTGACTGCTGAATGTTGTTGATAATAATTATGGGTACCTATAACGATAAATTATGCGGTAATAAAAAAAAGACGACGAGCGCCGAACGAAGGGGGGAACTCGTTTACGGCGACGCGACGCGACGCGACGCGACGGCCATAACTGACCGCAGTAAAATTAATGACCGCAGAACGGAACGACGGCGTTAGGTAGCGTCGCGATCACGTTCCAGCCGCCGCCTCTTTCCAAAGGTCGACAGACAGACAGACAGACAGACAGGCAGACAGACAGACAGACAGACAGACAGACAGACAGAGTGACAGAGTCAGAGAGAGAGAGAGAGAGGCTCTGCGGTTTGCTGTCGCGCCGCTTCGGTGCGGTGCGGCAGCGAGTCGCCGCGTAGCGTCGTCGACGGCTGTATGGGGGATGCGCGGCGACGGTCCAACGGGACGGGCGACAGCAGTCGACCCCACCGCACCGCAAATTACGCGCAACTGTAGGCACCCGTCTCCAGCCATTGGCTTAGCGGTGCCACCCAACATGTCGCCTCTGGACGTTTGTGATGGCGAGTGGGCACGCGACCGCATCCGATTCGCCCGTATCGTCGCGACCGTTGCCACAGTCGTCCGCGATACGACCCGACTTATTTTACAAACATTTAGAAGCGACCGCCGGCGCAACCGCCTCTCGACGAGCCTCGGCTCGCCTCGCTACTTCCGAGCGTGGGTCTTCCGCACACGATCCAGTTGTCGGCCACCACGTGACGAAGGGTGGCGGGGCACGGAGAGTCTGTACTGCGAACCTGGACCGCATCGTAGTTATTAGCAGACGCACGTACTCCAAGTAACCCTTAAAGCACTTCGCGGCTCTCGCCAGCTTATAATCATTTATTTTTCGCGGTTTCGCTCCTACATCCGTTCCTGGCTGCTGTTTCTCCCTTCCACCGTCTCTCCATGGCTCTCTCTAGTCACTCCGCCTCTCCCGCCTAATTCGTAATTCTTTTCAAGCCCGTTAATCGTCGCTTTAATCGCAGTATAGGTAGCCGGGGTAGCTGTAATAGCTCGTAGCAGGTAGCTGGTAGCTGGTAGCTGGTAGCTGGTAGCTGGTAGCTGCTACCTAAATACATCACGTTATTTATTATACTGTCGCTGAGAAACGTTAAAATCGAATGGCGCGGAAAGTGTTAATCGCTTATACCCGTATTGTATACGAGTTAGTATAGGTATCGAAGTAATACTTGCGCACTTATTACAGTATTTTCTGACCTACCGTACGCGCGGGATATAATAATAATAATAATAATAATAATAATAATATTAATATAGGTATCGAGCGTTGGTTATGCTAAGGCTGGGATCGTTGCTGATTCGTTAGCGCGTATCGTCTGCCCATTTGGGTGCGAGCGGCCTTTTCCACAATATTTAGGTACGTCTTATATTCGCCGTAATCCGTAGGTGGATACTGTCGACTGTGGTATTGGGGTGCGTGCGAATAAATATGCGTACCTATACGGCTACGCCTTGGTATGTAGGTGGTAGGAGTAGCCAGGCACCTCAGACCAACTGCGCTTATTTATTCTACTCGATGGGGTGCGCTTTTACTGCGGTAGTCGTCGTCGTCGGCGATCCGCATTCGCATTCGCATTTCGTCGGTCGCCCGCCCAACTCGCCTCTCCTTCTACGTAGGTATAGTCCGCGTAAGCGTGCCTTCTTCTCGTATGGAAGAGCCACTCTCCCCCCTCCCCCGAATTCTGTGCCATGGCACACGCGAATAGATTTAAAGCGCGAAATACGCGTACAGGTGCACCTACCACACCGATCCACACTCCTCCGATGGACACGGTCGCTCTTATGCACAAAACTATACAAATTTTACTAAAATATAGGCACCTACGTACCTTCGCATCGTGCACGCGTATTCATAATACATAAATATGTACGTGTACGTATATAATATATATATATATATATATATATATATATATATATATATATATATAAATAGGCTGTACGCATTCGTGTCTCTTTCGCGAGTGTGCCGTAACAACCCAATTTCCATCCGTATCCACGTATGGGTATGAGTATGGCTATCTATTACTTGCCGCTCATCGCCGAATGTAATCGAGTTGACGGCGCGACCGACGACCGACCGACAGACCGACAGACCGACAGACCGACAGACCGACAGACAGAATGCGTGTCGCGTGTCGCGTGTCGGTACGAAGCGGCGACTCCGCAGGTTCCGCCCGTTCTCGTAAAGACGTGTCCAACGACCTGTTTCGTCCGGCCTTCTATTATCCGCCATCATTCTATCATCTGTTATCGTTTTCTGTATGCATTAATAAAATATTCCAAGTAAATATTTTCCCCTCCCTCCTTCCCACTTTTAATTTCAGAACCGCTGGACAGATCGAGAAGAAATTTTAAGGATTAATTGGCGTTGTTCTCAGAAATATTTGAAGCCCGTCCTCCAAATGTGCTGCCCCTCTTTGTGCGCAGGCTTGTGCATCCGTACCAAAATTCGTCGTTCTTATAAGCCTTTATCCTACTGACTGCTGCGATTTTAAAATTTATACCGATACTGCAGCAGCCAAACACCTTCCGCAACCAAATAACGTTTATTAATTTATTTGGCACGAAGCTAAACCCAAAACAGTTTACGTTGGGAACGAATTTTTCAGAGATAAGCTTTAGCTTCGTGTAAAATGAATACGATTTCGTGGCGAAAGGTTGGCTGCAGTGTTGGTACGTACTTTCTTCGACTATACAGAATTAACAGCGACTGCTATTTGATTGAAAAATACGTACAAAATTTCGTTATCAATTGCCAAGACATAGGAGGAAGAAGTTAGTCGGGTTGGGTTGATAATGATTTCAATGTTCTTGGCGCGGTAATTTTGTTTAGAATAGAAATTATGAAAATTTAATTTAATACCATAGAAAATGCTTAAATATAATTAATTCGGTTCAACCTCAAATTTCAGCAATATTTTACTGTTTTACGAATCGTTATCATACCCGACCCGACTAACTTCATCTTACATCTTCTAACGTCATTCTTATCACAAATAGCAGTCCATGTTAATTCTGTATAGTCAAAGTACACTTTAAAATCGCAGTAGCGAGTAAAATAAAAGCTTATAAAAAAAATAAACGAAAGGTTATATTTTAAAAACGCGTTTTAAACCTAAACATATTTTACATTTTGTCGCGGCAGTGCAAAGAGGAACGAAAACGAATAAAAAAGAATGGAAAACACTCATTTGTCACTCCCACCCCACCCGTCTGTATGCAGTTACGCAATATATTATTATTATTAATTATTATTATTATTATTATTATTATTATTATACGATAATATTGTGTGTCACTCTTCCTTTCCGAGTCCTCGCATCGTCTCGCATCGTCGATTAAGGATTCGTCGTTTTGGGTGTTCCGCGGTGTTTGGCGCGTTTGGCGCGTTTGGCGCGTTTGGCGCGTTTGGCGTTTTTGCCGGAGGCGGACGTGGAGGGGTAGGGGTGGGGGAGAGTAAAAATTCGAAAGTGTGCACCGATTGATGAGAAAACGCACCAACCGGATGGACGTAGGCGGTGGCTGTACTTTGTTACGCCGCATAATATAAGCCTATAGGTAGGGTACCACCCAGCCACTCGACGATGCAGTCGCACCGTAATTCACTATTGCGCGCGTAGAATGTGTGGTATGGGGCTACGCGTAGTAGCGGTGCGACGGCGAGAAGGGCGCTGGACGAGGGGCGGAACGGCGATGAAGCGCGCTGCGGACGCGCCATGCGGCCAACTTCGAGGTTTTTGCTCTTCTTTCGCATTCGCCGTCGACGAGACGGCCAATGTCCAACGTCTGCACAATCGACGTAAACGGCCTAAACGCGTCAACGAAGAGAAGAATTAAATTCGAGAGGGCGAGTGGGTTGGGTGGTGGTGGTGGTGGTGGTGGTGGTGGTGGTGGTGGTGGTGGTGGTGGTGGTGGTGGTGGTGGTGGTGGTGGTGGTGCCCGGGTTGGTACTGGTAGCCGGTGGCGGGCGACGAGCGTAAGCCGTATACGTGCTGTCGTGCGTCTGTAATACGCAACTATAATGCGTAGGTATACGTACGGTACGCGTATAGCTATATAATACGTATACCTAGTATACGGTATGTGCGTGCGTACGCGTAGCGTATGAACGTACGCGCGTATAAATGCGGCGGCCGTTGAGAAGAAAAAAGAAAAGGCTGTCGGACGTTGCGTTGGCTACGGTAGAACTTTCGACGGTGGCTCGCTGCCGCGTATGTGTGCGGTAGCAGCGCAATTGCCTCGTTGGACGTGGTCGCCGATGGTGGCGGTGGCGGTGGAGTGGGCGGGCGAACGGGCACAGGCGACGGTCGTAAAAAAAAGGCTCTTAAACACCTCGAGTCTGAGTCTTGGCACGTACGTAAAAAGCGAGTAAACTATATACCTACTCGGATTACGGGCGCGAAAGGCTCGTAAAAAAAAGCAACAAAGCGAAAAAGAAAAAAAAAGTTCCATTTTAAAGACCGCATTTCGCGACGCCGTGCCGCCGCCGCCGCCGCCTTCGCGCAGCACCACACGGTGCCCGCGTCGCGTCGTTGCGTACTGCGCTATAAATCCTTATCGGCTCTAAATTAATGAAAAACACTATACTACGCGAATGGAAATAACCCGAGAAAGCTTTTCCTATTTAATATTATACACGCTCCGCACATGTACACACGATACGGGTACGTATATACCGCGTATATATACCTATACACATTATTTTTGTGTGCGTGTGTGCGTGTGTGCGTGTGTGCGTGTGTGCGTGTGTGCGTAATGTACTTACCGTACACGTTTAAAAGTTTGCGCCTTTTACGATCGTCGCGTCGTCGTTAGTCGAACGAGACGAGAAAAGTCGACGGACGGGGCTCGGTATTGGTTTTTTTTTTTTTTTTTGGGGGGGGGGCTTTATTCGGGCAGAGGGATGGAACGGAAGCGTAGGTAAGAAGGGTGCGAAAAGGCAGGCGCAGCAGCGGTAGTGGCGGACGAGTTCGGAAGTCGTTCGGCCAGACGAGTTCGAAGGGGCGGTGGCGGAAACGCAGGAGGAGGAGGAGGAGGAGTAGCGCTGAAGCGGTAAGGCGGGGCAGTGGGAAAGACGATTTGGTTGCGAAACGAAGTGCGTGTATACGACCCGACGACGCAACGTGGTCCGCGGTATGCGGCACGTCGTCGTCGTCGTCGTCGTCGTCGCCGCCGCCGCTACGTGCGCTTTACGTAAAGCACCCCTCGAAATGTCCGGACGAGGAGTGCCGATTTTTTTACAACCACCTCTAAAAATAAAGTTATATAGCCGTCTCGATTTTACGAATCCTTCGTCCGCAGCAGTAAATACACCCTCAGCCGTACTTAGGCTATTTCGCTACCGGCACCCCTTTATTCTTTCACTCGTCGTCGGCCCGTCAGCCGCGCCGCCATGGCCGGCGTTCCGTTCCTAATTTCTTTCGGCTCGTCTCCTCTTACCGCCCCCGCCCCACCTTCAATCAGTTATTATTCGTAACCCGCTGAACTTGCACCAGGCATACGCGCCCAAAGAACACCCTCCTACTCCTACTCCTCCTCCAACACATTCTACTCTTCCTCCTTATCGTCTTCATCGTCTCCTCCCTCACGCACAAGCAACCCTCGAACAGGTGCGGCCGCCTGTCCGGTCTCTTCCGTTGCATCCGAGCGCGTTTCTCGCGTCAGTAGCGTTCGTTTTTCGATGCCTTCGCCTTCTTCTCCTCCTCCTCCTCCACAACCCTCCCTTCCGTTCTCCCTCCGTCGGTGTTTGTCATATTTGGCCAGTCGATCGGCGGCGAAACGTAAAAGGCGATGATTCACAAATTCCACGCTGTTCAACTTCGAGTCGCATCGCAATCTGCTTCTTGTCTACGAGTACGTTTCGGCAGGGTCGTAGCGATGTGGAGGGAAAGGGGAGATTTTGAAAAATCGATCGTTCGTTAAGACAATTATTTTGAGCCGTGGGCCCATTTTTTTCCCCTTCGACCCTGTAGATATTTGGGTGATCTACATACATCGCTGCGAATATTCTTTGGAAGGCGTGTAACGTTACGTCGTTATTTTACACGAATTCCGGATTATTCCGAATAGACTACGCCCCCGCACCGATGTTGGATCGGTTGCATACTCTGGCCAAGGTTTGGCATCGACGCAACGTGTAAAGTGAAGAAGCCGTCGGTTGTCCCGGCATTTTTATTCCTCGGTGGCGCAGTTGGTGGCGCCGGACGCGACTCGAGCGCGCGCATACCGGCACCTAAGACCGGAAAACGGTCGTGCGGACGTCGGACGACCCAAAAAATACAGAACCAACATTTTTGGGTGCGAGAGTCGAACGCGTTTGCCAAGTGGCCGTTTAGCTTTTCGACTCGATACGCGTATCATTCGGTGTGCTATTTCCAGCAAAGCGCCGAGCCCGTTATGCGACGAAAATGAGGAGAAAAGACGGATACGAAAAAATCTCTCGATCCGTGTCCGTCGACCTGTCTTGGGGTACCCCTTGTTTTCGAGTCGTACGATCGAGAGGAGCGAAGCGCCTTCAGTTAAACGCTTTAACGCTTTTACTCTGCGTGTACTTACTTGCTTACGCATTCGGTTGCGCCAATTATTTTATGCGGCCGCTCCAAAGCGCTACGTGACGTGTGTTTGTGTAAGTAAGTCAGAGACATACAGCGAAAGAGATGTCCAACGCCCCATCAAAAACGTATCAACGAAACGTAGGATATAGGTAAAATGTTATAAAACGTTTCCAAGTCCGACATATGTTACTGCGCATGTGTCGTAACTTGATGGTGCGTGCGTGCGTGCGTGCGCGCGCGCGTGTGTGTGTGTGTGTGTGTGTGTGTATATATATTGATATAGAGATGAATGTTTTCACCAAAAAACATGCGCGGCTTTGGCTGCGCAGAGCGTTGAACGAAGTTAACTTTTCGTTAATGATGATGATGATGATGATGATGATGATGATGATGATGATGATGATGATGATGACGATGGTCCATGATGCTTGACACATTTTTATACCACTGCGCATACGGAAGGTTGGACATCTCTTTAACTATACGTGTCCGGTGTAAGTGCACTTTGTTTCACACCTTCACCCTGTTTCACCTTTTACGTAGTTTCACACTATAAAAGCGTAAGTGTTTAAGGATTAATTTTAACGGACTATACCTATAATTGATTAAGTATTTATTTTTTATTCGTTTTTAATTACACCCCGTATGTGTACGTTGCGCGTAGAAAGAATAATTGTTTCGCTGTTTTTCGCGCTCTAACGTACAATAATAAATAATAAATAATAATAGCCCTCCCCCCCCCTCTAATGGGCCTGTTGGCCTATCCGAATCGGAAGCGTTATGATTTCTGCATACGCGACCGAGGATGAAAAATGTTGCGCCAGCGAGTAGCCTACGTGGCGGAAACAACTCAAACAGGGCGGGCGTCGTTTTTTGTCGCGAAATAAGACGTTGCGAAGCTAATAGAGACCGCATGAGGGGGAGCGACAAGTAACGCACCCCCTTCGGCCCAAGCTGTTGTAAAAATTGAAACGCAAACGACGACCTTTTTTGGCGCGATTTTTTTGGCCACGATTGCCTTTGGTTCTTCGGGTGTACTCTGAAAACGGACGGATAACGCGCCTTCCCCTCGCACTTCGAATAACATTGCCCCGCGACGCTCGTGGGCGCCGAAAGAACATTTATCGGACGTTCTTTTTTACAGCGAACGAGTGAACCTAAAGATGGACGATAGGGCGGCCGCCGTTTCGTTTCGTTTCCTTCCTTTATCAGGTCCTATTTTGTTTGGGTGGAAAACGAGGTGGCTGAACGTAAATTGGGCGTCGGTATCGACGCGGTGCGTTTTTCTGCGCCGTCGCGCGTTCTGCGCTAATGGGCGACTAACGTGTTTTCGGCGTCGTTGGTCCCGTCGCTCGGTGCGCTCGGCCGCGCGCGTCGAACCTAAAATCCTGAAATTTACTAACGCCGATAGAGGAAACGTTGAAGAGGCTGAACGGCGCGTCGCCCGATTCATGCGGCGACCGTTTAACGGGGCGCGCGTATGTAGAAAAATGACGGAATCGGCATGCGGGGACGGGGCACGTGGTGGAGGTGGCGTTGGCGGTGCCGGCGGTGCCGACGGTGCAGGTGGTGGGGTACGCGGTCGAAGGCGTGAATTACCGTACGTCGCGAATTCGCTTCACGACCGACGACCGACGACCGACGAGCGATGGGCGACGGGTGACGACTGACGCTGTGACGCGATCGTAGGCCTATCCGCCTATGCAATTGCGCGCGAATGGCGAGTGCGCCGACGAACATTTAGCGACGACACATTTTATCATCCAATGAGCAGTCGGATCGATGGACCAATTGATCGCTCAGTCTGGCGTTTATTGGCCGCGCCGCGCCCCATTCCCTTCTCCCTAAAGGCGTACGCGTTCTCCAAATGTGGTGGCTTCTTTTTTTTTTCTCTCTCTCCAAACCGGATCTCGGATGCGCGCGCACGCCGGCGCCTTTCATTTTCTTTATCGTCTTCTTCATCGTCTTCTTCATCCGCTTCTTTATCCGCTTCTTCATCGTCTTCTTCATCCGCTTCTTCATCCGCTTCTTCGTCTCCTGCTGCTGCTTCTTCTCGCTCGTCTCTCCATTTTCTGCGACTAAAAGGACTGCGGATTCGGAAGACATCCGGTTTTTTGTTGGACGCGGCCGAAGACATTGTGTCGCCGACACCGACGAAACATATTTAAGGCGTCGGTGGTTCGGCATTTTACGTCGCCCTCTCGATCCGCCATTTTGCTGCGTCCATTGGCCGGCAGCGTACGAATAACGCCGTAGGCCTACGTACGTATTATAATACGTACGGTACGGTACGGTACGGTACGGTACGGTACGGTACGGTACGGTACGTCAATCCAATTGAGAAATGTGGCACTCGTTGGGCGAATTTTCAACAATAAATTCGCCCACTTGTCGACGGCCGCAGCGCTCATCGTCGCTCGCCTGGACTTTTTATTTCGCTCATATTTCAGACTCCAGCCGCTATGCTATCCTCTTTCGTAGGCGCCCTTCACGGATGCGTTCCACCATCGTAACGAAGTCTAACGCAAGCCTAATAAGCAAACTCGATCAGCTATAAGTACGGTACTGTTGTACCCGCGTACACCTGCCTAATAAGTGGCTACCATATCTGGCCGTATAAAATAGGTTAGACACTGGGAGGCGATAGACGATAGACGATAGGCGATAGGCGATAGACGATAGGCGATAGGCGATAGACGATAGGCGATAGACGATAGGCGATAGACGATAGGCGATAGGCGATAGACGATAGGCGATAGGCGATAGGCGATAGGCGATAGACGATAGACGATAGGCGATAGGCGATAGACGATGCCTACTTCTGTTGGCATTTTCTGTTGACAGATGCTACGTCACGAACGACGGCTTACTACGGCTTACAGCGGTGGGCCTTACTTCGGTACACGCGTATTGCGCAGGCGGTGCGCATACCGCCCTTTCTTACCTCGTCGGGGTAAGTTGCCACCCGCGCTTCCCCAACCGCCTAAACACCTCAAAACTGTAGCGTAGCGAGCCTCGCCGGAGCAACCAGGGTTCCGGTAAAAAAGAATTACGAATTTTAATAGTCACACCTCGCAATAATTATTGTCTTCGAGTTCGTACGCGCAACAATCGCATGCTACGTTCGGATGACATTTATTAGCCGCTGACAAAATATTATTAGACGACTAATTGCGAAATTTAAAAGCATTATTTGTTGAAAAAATGAAAAATAAATTAAGATCGTTAAGTACGCTAAATAATCGTATAATTTCAAAGAAAATCGAAGAAATCGCCGCGATAAAGTTATAAAATAAAACAAAAAGAAAACCCGAAGATGGGCATAATTTTTACAAAAAAGAAAGTTCGTGCAAATTAGAAAAAAAGAGGAAGAAAAGCTTTATCGGAAGTACCGTCCGGTCGATCCCCGCCAAAATTGGTAACGTTTTACAACGAATTAAAATAAATATTTGTTCCGAGTTTCGTGGCTATTGGTGCAAAATTGAGTATTTTATAGCCAAAATAAAAACAAACACGGAGGTACTGGAAGTACCGTCCGGCCGATCCGCACCAAAATCAATAGGTCTGGTCCTTGGCTTAGTGAAAATGTTCGTACCAAATTTCGTGATTATCAGACAAAAATTGCAACCTGTACCACGGGAACAAGAAATTATCCGCCTACATACCTAATATACGTACAACCCGATTTTCTAAGACAAAATTCAACGAAAATTATTTAAACAAAATCCAAAGCGCATGCGCCAACTACAAATGTTCCGTTGTTTCCATCCTAATAACGAATTGTTCGGTGCAGCTAGGCCGGTACGAGCCGAAGTTTCGAGGCTTTTTTTTGTATATATATATGTATATATATATATGGTATATGAATGTGAGATATTGGTGCCGAAATTTTGCCGAGGCCGTGAAACGAAAAACGTACCACTCTTAACCGTTGGGGCTAATACCGCACCAACCGTAATTCCGTAATTAGTAGATTTTCCGACGAACCTACTTAAAAATGCGTCTTAATTTGATATTGGCGTTGCGCACAATGCGATTACCGCTCCTGCGTCCTGCGTCCTGCGAGATAAGTTCGACAATCGATGTACGATTACGCTTATCTTCTACGCGTATGGTTATACGTCGTAATGTATTAGAGGCCCATTGGTGTATAAATGTGAAAGTTTTTTGTTTGCGTGCCTGTATGCGTAATTACCTACACGTACACGTAAGTGCGTCGTAATATACGTTCGTAATAACGAAGGGTCCTAGCCGACAGAGCAAGCCGAAATTTTCACGTCTCACTCGGCTTCGTATTGAGAAAAGTTTTACGCCGACCCGCATGCCCGCTTCCTGTATCCGTCACGAATGTCGTAGCCACGGTTAAGACAGAGGGTGGCGGGGGTGGCGAGCAATTTTATTTTATTCTTTCGTTTCTAACAAACGAACGATACAGACCGAAAATGCGTTGTGAAAAGCGGGCGATGAGTTACAGTTGCCATTGGCCAACGTTGTCGGATACGTCGGGGTCGGAGTCGCAAAACGTTTTCGGTTGCCTTTGTCGAGGGTCGCAACCGCCGCACGCGAGTTGCGAACCTAGTGCCGCCCTTGCCCCGCTCGCTCGCGTCGTCGCCTAATCCATTATAAATTGGCGTATACTCTACCTCTGTACCTGGCAGATGATAGATTCGTATCTACGCGCGGTAGTCGTGGCCGTAATTTTAACGACAAAGAAGTTGCCCTGCAATGCAAACCGACTGTTCGAGGACGGCAATACGTACCCCTACCCGAGCGGCGTATTAACCTATTATTACGTAGGCTGTAGCCAACTTATTTATCTGCGTACAGTTGTGGTCGTTTAGTCGTCGCCTAATTATTTTCTCTTTTTCTTTTTTTTTTTTTTTTTTTTTTTCCTGCAGCCGACGATCCTCCGACTAGCGACAAAGTGGACCTGCGCTCGTCGCTCAGAAGTCTTCAAGAACAGTTACTGCAAGAAAATTTTCCACTGGAGATCTCATCGTTGTTATACTTAATACTTAAGGATACACCAGAACCGAAAAAAGCTTTCAGCCGTATCGTCGAGGGTGAGTATCCTACGTAATTTATAATCGTACCTACCGACCGACCGACCGACCGACCGACCGACCAATACGAGAAGTGAACAACTATATTTTTGTTCACCGCTATTCGACGGACCGGAATCGTGTGTCGGGTATAGGCAGCCAACCTATTCGGTGTCCAGTCACGGAGGAGACCGGGAAGGCAACTGATTGATTTCAGTTTGAGTCGGTGGTTGGTCGTTTTATTTCCTGCTGGTACCTTACCTACCGTATCCGCAAGTACCTAAATGCGTAGATATCGCTTGTGCTTTTTGTACGCCGCAGTGCGTGTAGGATGGCTGTCGCTAGACAGTTATCCTCGGTGTAGATTCATACGGACGATAAGGTGTCGCGGTTTAATGTCCGGACCATATTTACGTGGGTCTGCTAACGAACCAAGCCCATATGTCGACCAGGGTTCTGCCCCGTATTCGTAGGAATAAATCCCCGCACCACCCTCCTCTAGTTATGGCGGTTGCAAAAACGGAGAATCCGCATTTGAACGGATTTAGCCTAATTCATTTTTCGCCTCGTTTATGGTCGGCTGTGTGCGCAGCCGCAGCCTCGGGAATAGCTGGCTCCACTCGAACCACCTCGATTGAAGGAATCGGCGCTCTTACGTTCCAAATTTAGCCTTTGCTAATCGCGGTGATTTTCTAGTCACTTTTTGATTTTTGTTTTTAAAACTACCCATTGGGCCGCGCCCCTCTTTTTAAGTCTTTTCGGCCGTTGTGGCTAGTAGTTGTAAATTACATCATCGTCGTCGTCAAATCTGACTTTTTTCTTCAATTTTTGTTTCGCCGTTTTATAAAATTTTTTTCAACACAAGTTCGCCGTGTGTCGGTTGCGCAGGTTTTTCGTCCGATGCATTTTTATTTTCAGTTTCAACTTCTCGAGTATTTTCGTCGGTCACTTCGTTCGCGCGACTCTATGAAATATCATCTCCTCGTATTGCCGTTTGTAATTCACTTTCGTCATTAATCGAGAATGCAGCCTTTACTCGATCTACGGATGCTTACTTTTTCGATTTTTGACCGCTACGAGAAGTGCGTCAACATTTGTCGTGCCCGACCGACTACTTTCAAAAGGGCCGGTGTACCGTCTTCGTGAAGACTGCTTCGTACCTTCCTCCGTTAAAAGCGCACGCGTGTATGCGCCAAGTGTCTTGCGCACGTACGTCTTTTGTCGACCATGTTGGGTAAGCTTCTTAAGGAATTGACTCGCCTCATCCCGTATTCCTTGTACAACGGTTTCGAGGTTAATTTCTTCAGAATCGGTGAAAAAATCCTCTGGAAAGGTGCAACTACTCTTCGTCGAGTGCCAGTTGGCCAGCAGAATGACCCGTGTCCGTCTGTAATGCAGATCGTAGCCCTAAAAATATCATCGTCGGCAATGCGTTATCCTCCCATCTTTTAGGATTTACCGCTTTTATCGAGACTTCGAGCGCTCCGTGCCATATTTCAACCTTACTGTTCGATCGTATGTGGTAGGTTGTGGTGAACCAACGTTTAGCGTACGAGCTTGTGGTCCGAGTTGTTGAATAATTGGCTTTTGAATTGCCTTTTCCACGGTCCATTATTATGTTTTGTGCAGTACCTACCTAATCCAACAATCTACGTACGTTGTAAAAATATGTTCGAGCATTGTTGCGGCTGACACAGATTGCTTCGGGCCAACGTGTAGCGCAATTTACAATCATCGATAGATATTTGTGCTGCCATTGTGATGGTGGTGATGGACCAACCCCAAGTTGACACGTTTATAATGCTTGGTTAAATCCGTCGGTTGTTTCGAATTTTTTTGTACGCTGATTTTGTGTGCCCGCTTACTTTTGATAATTAGCGCGAGCTTCGCACGCTTTAGCTAATTTATTACAGTCGGCTTTGATATTCGGCCGTATAAATCTCGACGTCATTAGTCGAGTAGTATTTTTAAATTTAGGATTTGCAAGGTTGCGCGCGCTGTCAAATACCGTCTTTCCATATTTTAATGGTCCAAGGTCGTTCTTTACCACCTTTGCAGACATCGCACGTTAGTATTATATTAATTGTTCGCGGCAATTCTTAGTTTTAGACGGGTGCTATTGGAAGATAACAGTTCACCGAGTTCATCGTACGGTAGCTGATCTTTTGCAATTTCAGCGTAAGCTAACTGAAATGGAAACGAGATGGCTTCAATTCTACCGAGAGTGTCAGCCGGGGTATTATAATTTCCTTTGACGTACCGTATGTCTGTAGCGAATCGACTAATAAACTCTAGCCGTCTCGTTTGTCTGGGCAAAGTTTTTTCATTTCATTTAGCCGTTTAAAGGTATACGTGTTAAAGGTTTGTGGTCCCCGTGTGCTGTAGAGCGGCGCCTTTGCTCTACACGATGTCTAAAATGGCTTATTGCTGCGTTTATCGTCGGTATCTGCCCGTTATCGAAACCGTAGTAGTGTTTCACTGCTTTCGACAGTTTTCTCAAGAAAAGTGCTGCTAATGGTTCGTTGATGATTTTGTCTTTTATTTAGTGCGGAGTAGCGTCGACTGTGTAATCGGATGCATCTGTCCGTATACGTAATGGTAAACTATTTTCCAAATGAGCCAGCAACGTTGTATCGCATAACATTTGTTTCAGATTTTCAAAAGCTTTTTCAATTATGTCGTACCATTTTATAGCGGGTTTTTATCACATTTTTTATTCGTTTTTGTCAGAACGAACAGTTACCCTGCTAATCTGCCGCATGTTTTATGCAACGTTGGTAGAAATTAATTATTCCAAAAAATCTTCCAACTTCTTCAACCGTAGAAGGTTTTAGAAAATTTAATATTGGCTCTATCCTTTTCTTTTGAGGGCCTATTTCCGCCTATGTAATATTATAACCGAGGAAGTCGATATTTGATTTAGCGTGTTCGCACGCACGTAGAAGCATTGACCAGCAAGCTCGCAACGTGCAGTCGCTGTAGGACAGACAGCTCGAACATTTTTCTCGCATTATTGAATTTTCTACTACGGGTATAATTTTCAGTTTTGCCTTTTACAAATTTACCAGTGGTTGAATGTATCGCTCGTGTATTTTTAAAATTAACTAACGGACTACAATGTGCCTAAAAAATCTGCACCAAGTATCGGGTATGGCACTTTCTACAGTAGTGAATTTCCATTTCACATCTCTATCAAGACCTATATCGACTCTCAACTCTTTTTGTCCATATGCGTGTACGGTACGTTTCGTATAGAGCTTTTAATTGAGATTTCGAAGTATGGTTCTTAGGTTTTGTTTTTGCCGGCAATATACTTTAAATTGGCACTAGAATTGCGTTGAAACTCTTTCCCATTTGACCTATCTATCCACGAGGAATACGCGGTGAAAATATTTTGGCGAGAAATTAACTGCCGCAGAAATGTGATTCTTCCTGTTAGTTTTACCGGTCATTATTTTTTGAGTCATTGGCTGATTTATTTTTGTTCGTACGTTCTTCCCAAATTTTGCATTTTTTGTTGCAAGTATACGCGCCTTTACCGTATCTGTCGTAGTAAACGCATTTATTTTGGTCCCAATTTAGATCTTTCTTTTTTGGTGACTTTGAATTTCTAGGAGGAGTGCAACCGGCACTTCTACTCCTCGATTCGTATTATCTTCTAGTTCTATAGATCTACTTTTATTATTCCATTTATTATTTCCGACTCCGTTTATTTCTATTTCTACTTTTCAAGCGATTTCTGTCATTATTATTTAAAATTTTAATCGGTCGTTTTCTAATTTTAATTCTTTTAAGCCTCGCTGCAACGAGTCAGTCGGTTTTTTTTACTATTTTGTCTTTTGGAACTGCCATTGTACCGATCGTAGGTTTTTCAGAATATTCCAGCGCAGTTTTGTCAGCTTTGGCCAGAATTTCTAACTGCTCCTCGTCAGTCACTGCATTAGTTAAGTTCAATGTACCAAGACACTGTACCACTTGTAGGGGTGATTGCTCGCAAAATCTATTAGCAATCACCATTTGCATTCCACTTAAGAGCCGTTTAATATCTCGCTTTCGAGTATTTTCAAAAGATTTGGTAACTTTTTCGATGAACCATCTATATGAATCCTCTACTTATATAGGAGATTTTGTAATGTCCGGACAAGCTCGAATAATTTTCGCTCGCGTATTTCCACACTACCGGTCGTACCTATATTTTTGCACGGTATTTTTGTAACTCTAAAACAGCCTTTCAGCTGGGTAAACCAGGTTTCTATATTTTTGTTCAAAATTCTTGGTAACTATTCGCTTTTTCTTATTTACATTTGCTAGTGCTTTTTTTTTGCACCGCTTCGTCGATATAATTTTTGATTTCATTGTCAAATAATAATTCATCGAGTTATTTTTCTGCCGAGCTTAAACTTTTTCTTTCTGCCATCTTCTCCGGAGATTCGACGTACTTACTCATTCCTCAAAATTCTATTTCAGTTTTTACGTCTAAATTTTTTCGAATTATTTTTCCACTCGTCAATTTTACCATTCGTATTCGTATGGTATTTCCAAGTCTATCGAGTCCGCCGCTTACCCTTCTATAATAGCGCGCTATTTATTTATTCGTTGTGGGTGGGGGGTTCGGCATTTCCCAACGTTTCGGAGTTTTAATTTTCAAAATATCAGTCAATTTTTCAAAATGTCCGGCAAATTTTGTTTTAATACTTAATTTTTATTTGATAAGACGACGAAGCAGTCGTGCAGCGTAAGATTGCCTGTCAGCCGAATGAAAACTTGGTCCGTATCAACGAAGCGCAGCGCCTGTTTTGGTACCGATTCGTGTCAGAAGTCGCCAGGCTGTAGGTGATGACGAGCACAGACAAAAAGGAAAAACAATTTTGATCATCGAGTTTGACCGACTCGAATTGTCTCGGAGGTGTAGGCGACCAAAACCTATACTTTGTCTACTCGCAGCGGGCACCGCGAGGACAACCCGAATTCGTGTTGGATGCCTGCGGTACCGTATCTGCGGCTGCCTATATATCCGTAGGTATCGCCCATGTTTTCTCTACACCGCAGTGGTGTGCGGGATCACTGTTGTTACCCGGAGATTAGCGTCTGTACGGATTCGTACGGGACGATGCAAGGTGTCGGTCTGATGTCCGGAGGACAATTCTGTGGATTATGGCAACGGGCCAAACACATCCGTCAACCAGGCCAGAACTCCGCGTTCGTAGCGATAAATCCCCGCGATAACTTTATTCGGTACCGGCCACCGTTGGTGCCAGCCTCATTTGGCTCGTTCGCTGAAAGTAGGAAGCCCTTTCGGAATATGTACGATGTTTTTTTACTCCATCTTTTATAACCCGTAGTAGGATGTTTACGTAAGGAAAGTTTCGATGCTACATAACGGAAATTAAATTCGAACTCGGTTCCGCAAAAAACCGTAGCAGCGACGATATGTCGCTTAATAGTGCGAATAACCTTTTTCACTCCCGTTTTTGTTCAATTCTTCTTTAATCGCTCGGTGGACGCGAATTAAATTTATTCGCATTTTGTTTTACTACTCGGGATATTACGGACTAATAACGACGAGCAGCCTATTTTCACGGGTAAGAAGCGAGCTTCGAAAGCGAGTTTACAGTTTTTCCTTTCGGGCTTTTATTGTCAGTTGTGAAAAGTGAAAACTTGAAAAATCTTGGAGCTGTAATTAAGTTGTAACGTTTTCACTAAAAGTTTTAGTTCCGCAGCGCTTCTGCCGAAAGGTTTCTAGTTTTTTCGTTAGATCTAAAAAAGAGAAACAAAATAAATTAGCGCCGTAATTACGTTCGAGCGTCATTTCCGTACAAATGTTAGCTGCGGACGCGTGTGACTGCGCTAATGCGGCCTGCGTATCGCCATCTTATAATCGTATAAAGGTAACGTGCGACGATTTGTCACGAAGTGAGAAACTACGATGGTGGCAGCCCTAACGCGACTAACGCGACTAACGCGCACCATTTTATTTAAATAGCGTGGCAGCACGTTTGAAAACCTGCTAAACGGAAAACGAACGAATTAAGGAGCGAGTATAATCGCGCAGTACCTACCTCCACCTGCTTACAACCGGAACCTACACACTGACCAGTAACTACGCGGTACGCTGATCCGATCGTTTGTGTATCGTGTCGCTGGTTATTTCAACCCCCGTCCGCGATCCGCTCCCTCCTCCCCCTACCCGCCCGCGCCACCGCCGCCCCCGCCGCCGCCAACGCCCCAGTCGTACCCGCGATCCCGTATCTCGCCATCGCGTTCGCACGTACACGAGTGCGATCACGTCGACGCACACAGCTTTGTCCGGCCGGCCAATAGCGTACGTCGAATGCCTTTCGCCGACGCGAGCAGCAAAAACCGTTACTAAGAGGTACGACGCTTTTCTCCTGTTTTCGCCGCTCGCGAGTAAGCAGCGTGTACCTACCTACCTACCTACCTAATGAATTATAGCTACTCCGTAGGTACGCAGACGCATCTACTTACCTACCTACCTACCTAATGAATTATAGCTACTCCGTAGGTACGCAGACGCATCTACTTACCTACCTACCTACCTAATGAATTATAGCTACTCCGTAGGTACGCAGACGCATCTACTTACCTACCTACCTACCTAATGAATTAGCTACTCCGTAGGTACGCAGACGCATCTACTTACCTACCTACCTACCTAATGAATTATAGCTACTCCGTAGGTACGCAGACGCATCTACTTACCTACCTACCTACCTAATGAATTATAGCTACTCCGTAGGTACGCAGACGCATCTACTTACCTACCTACCTACCTAATGAATTATAGCTACTCCGTAGGTACGCAGACGCATCTACTTACCTACCTACTTACCTACCTACCTGCCTACCTAATGAATTATAGCTACTCCGTAGGTACGCAGACGCACCTACCTACCTACCTACCTACCTAATGAATTATAGCTACTCCGTAGGTACGCAGACGCATCTACTTACCTACCTACCACCTAATGAATTATAGCTACTCTCCGTAGGTACGCAGACGCATCTACTTACCTACCTACCTACCTAATGAATTATAGCTACTCCGTAGGTACGCAGACGCATCTACTTACCTACCTACCTACCTAATGAATTATAGCTACTCCGTAGGTACGCAGACGCATCTACTTACCTACCTACCTACCTAATGAATTATAGCTACTCCTTAGGTACGCAGACGCATCTACTTACCTACCTACCTACCTAATGAATTAGCTACTCTTAGCTATCCGTAGGTACGCAAGCATCTACTTACCTACCTACCTACCTAATGAATTAGCTACTCCGTAGGTACGCAGACGCATCTACCTACTTACCTACTTACCTACCTACCTGCCTACCTAATGAATTAGCTACTCCGTAGGTACGCAGACGCATCTACTTACCTACCTACCTACCTAATGAATTAGCTACTCCGTAGGTACGCAGACGCATCTACCTACTTACCTACTTACCTACCTACCTGCCTACCTAATGAATTAGCTACTCCGTAGGTACGCAGACGCACCTACCTACCTACCTGCCTACCTACCGCCTGTAGTTGGCTACGCACGCAAAATATTCGTACGTAGGTACCCGTAGAATTTGCGACGACGAGACGTGGCGACTGTCGATACGTACGGGCGCCTATTCGGGTACGCAATGCCGCAGCGCGGTATAACTCGGCGCATCGAACGTCGAATACACGTTAACGCGGGCAGATTATGCGGTGCTGCAGAACCACGGGGTAGTGTCACGGGTAACCAACCACAACTTACCCTTTTATCCATTAGCGAATGGTTCGTACGCAGCTACTAACTTGTATGTGGGTGTGTGTGTGTGCGTGTGTGTGCGTGTGTGTGCGTGTGTGTGCGTAAATTACGCGGACGTACCTAGGTGGGCACCTACGTATTACGACGCGCGTAATTACCGCAGGTACCTATCCGGGTACGTGCGCGTTCGCGTGCGCATAGACAGACCGACGACGAAAAGGACGAGGAGGTCGCAGAGGGGGATCGGCGCGCGTAGAAGCAGCAGCAGGAAAACATATGCTCGAGGATAAATGAGAAAAACGAAAAAATCGGAATCGAAAGTGAAAAAAGTGTGTAGCGTAGCGGGCGTTGCCAGAACAAAAGTAGGTTTCGCCAAAAAGGGCGTTATCGTTACGAATTTCGACGGCCACGTTAATTTTTATCGTCCGTAAGTTTATACGCGTTAACGGTGTAGGCGCGTTATGATTACGTGTGAAATGCGTTAGCCGTCGACAAAATATTCGATTTAATCCGAGATAAAATCGAACGAATAGGTAGGTGTCTACCGTGAAGTTATGAAATAACAAAAAAGAAAACGCGAACGTCCGGATGGTTTTTTTATGGAAAGAAAATTTCGCGCAAATTAGAAAAAGAAGAGAAAGAAAAAACTTTTCCGCAAATATCGTCCGATTTATTCGCATAAAAATTGGTAGCGTGTGCTACGACAAATTATTATATTAAATATTTGTTCCATATTTCGTTCGCACCGATCCAAAATTCCGCATTTAACGACCGATGTAAATACAAAAATAGCGATACCGGAAGAGTATCGTCCGGCCACTCCGCCTTAACATCAATAAGTCCGGTCCTCGGCTTCGTACCAAATTTCGTGATTATCGGACAATAAATTGCGACCCGTACCGTGGCAACGAGAAATTCACTTATATCTATCTATCTATCTATCTATCTATCTATCTATCTATCTATCTATCTGTACGTATGTACCTATATGTATAATACGTATATGAATTTTTTGAGTTGTTGGTGCCAAAATTTTGCAGAAATCGTGAAACGAAAAACGTATTCATCCCCAACCTGGGGGGGGGGGCAGGGCTAATACCGCACGCGGCGGCGTAATAAGTAGATTTTCTGAAGAAAACTCGCTTAATAAAAACGGTAGGCTATAAACGATTCGGATTGGGAGGTGGTTGCGCCCGCGTTTCCGCCGTTTTAACGAGCGGTACATTTTTTAACGGCATTCGCGACCCCTCCTCCCATCCTCCCGTTCCGCGCTGCAGCGCCTTCGTTGCAACGCCATTTTAACGACGAGACGTCGACGACGCAGCGACAACAATGCGCATATGCAGTTCGTTAACTTATTACGCAGCTGGCCGCAGCGCAGCAGCGGGCACTCGCGTGCGCCCGCAGCCCGGCCCTACAGCGTAGGTACGCAGCCCGTAGCTTTTAGCCCAGGCCGGCGGCAAATGCGACACCCCCTCCCTCCAGAAAAACGAACGCATTTCTATAGCGCAACGCGACACCTTCGTCGGAAAAAAAAGTGCGGTACCCGCGTTTCGAATGTATTAAATTTTGTAAAAGTTGACCCGTACGGTAGGCATAACGTCGATGGTTTACAACCACCGTGACAAATCTATTGGGCTACTCCCCCTCACTTTCGTCGCTGCCAATGACCCGAAATCTGCTTCCTGAATCCGCGTTTTGCCGTTTCATTGGGAAATGTCAATGGTAGCGGGAAAATATACACATACACGTATAGTTGGGTCGAAAAATGTCGAACGTTGTCACCCCAGCTCCTCCTTGTGCCTGTGAAAAGTGGGCCTGAAAAATACCAATTCACGTATTCGTTTAAGCCGTACGTACGTAGGTAGGTAGGTAGGTAGGTGGGTAGGTGGGTAGGTGGGTAGGTGGATAGGTGGGCAGGTGGGTAGATAGGTAGGTAGGTAGGTAACACTCGGGTACGAGAAAACCTTGTAAATGGCGGTAAATTTCGCTAAAATAGGATAATGGGACGAACGAATCGCGTTCGCCAGCCGCGACCTTAAGTAGATTATCGCCCAAGAAGTGAGTAATGTGAATTTTCGGCGTACGAGTATCGGCGTAAGTATCGCCGCATCCGACTGTCGATTTCGACTGCGGGCTGGTTTCGAAGAATGACCCGAATTCGTTAAATGACTGGAAACGAAAAAAAATTCCAATTTGAACCGAAATTGGCGAGCAAAATATAAATGCGAAACGGGCGCGTGAAATCGTTTTGCATTATCTACGTACGGGTGCTTTAGTTGGTGGCTGGTTCGCCGAGCTCCGCTCCGATAATTAGGCCTACCGTGTTCGAGAACTAGCGTAGGTACGCTAAAAGGTGAACAACTATTTACGTATATTAAATTCGATATCCAAATTCGAAATGCGACCATAAAATTCCATATCAGAACGGAGAAGCCGATGTCAAATTATTAGGCTGTAGGTACGTACCTCCTACCTACCTCTCTAACCAACGAAATTCCAGATCGAAATTTTGTACGAGACATTTCGTATTCGTCGTGTTTAGCGTTTATTACGAAATTTCACCATTTATGCGGATTGCGGTTTCCATAAAAATCACGTTCGTTTCAGGCGAATGTTTTATCGCTAGCTGTTTATCGCTAGCTGTTTATCGCTCGCTACCGACGAGTATACATACGTACGTACATACATACGTACATATATATATATATATGTGTATATATCCGTTCGACGAATTTTCCTCAAAGTTGACACCTATCTAGATTGTTTTTTCCTACCCAAAAGCTTCTTTTATTCCTACAATTTAAACCGCATTGTCGGTTTACTTCTTCGCAACCGGTTTACACACGCGCGCAATTTATCGCTCGTATCATTTAATACAGGATAATAGGATAGGACGATCAGGCTGTACGCACGTTTACTTACGTAGGTACGAATTTGAATTTTGTAGCCGTATAACCGTATTTATGAAGGATTTTTTTCCTTCTTTTATTTTCGAACCGACTACGACGATTGAAAACTTTTATGAAAATAGATTCCTGTAAATTTTATCCTCTTTCCAGCGTTACAAACTCCAGCTTTTTAACTTGAACAGCGGCTAAGGAATAATCGACCGAAAGAGGAGAGAGGTTTCTCGATTCCAAAAAATTTACGAGTTTTCCGCGATTTGCGATTTTTTTTTTTTTTTTTTGTTTATTTATTTCTATTTCCAAATGGATAAAGACGTATATAAAATTAAGCGGAAAGTTTTCATCATCGAATGAAACGTAAAAAAAGTTAGTTTCAAAATTAAAACGTCGTATTCCGTTGACGTGGGGCACGCACAGATCTACACGCGGAGTCACATTCGCACTCGGAGACACGTCAACGAGATTTACAACTTTACAACTGGACGGTCCGATGCACCGAAGGCTGTGGTTACCTACGGAGCTTCCATCATTTAGTGCCGGATGCCCGGGTGAACACGAAACTCGCTCCCAACGATAATGCCTAAAGCCCTAAAAAGGAGACGAGTTTCACTCGATTTCGCCGCATCCGCGGCAACGTATTTAGACGGCTTTAGGCTCGCGGCCCCGAGAGAAAAGACCTGCTACGCGCGCTCGGAAAACCTACGTCCATTTTTTGGGTCTCAGAATAATGGCACGTCCGATTAACGCGCTGGTGAGGTAGGGCTGCTGGGTATCCGGTGGACCGCCACTAAATGGTCGAAGCTATACGGACATTCGTCGTCCCCTAATCAGTTGTATGTCGACAATTATAGCCGAACCAACGAAGCCGGTTTCGAGGAAATAGAAAAAAAAAAAAAAAAACCTCGCCGAACCAGTTATCCGTCGAAATTTAATAATTATTTTGATTTTGACGGATGTGACGGATGACTGAACCGTTAAACGGTGGTGCGACGTCCGTTGTTACGCGGCCGTAGCCAGGCCCGTGTCTGGCCTACAGCCCCCCTATCCAGAGCTAAGATGTTCGCAAGTGAAAAAAAAAGAAAAGAAAAAAGAATTCGATAGGTAATAAGGCTAGTGCTACGCTATACGGGTTTGTAACGTACAACTTACGTGCTTGGTCCTATTTTTGCACACTTTCGTTATATCAATGGTGGTTCGCAATTTCAGTATGAAAAATCGTTTATTTGGAAAAAGTTCGTTTTCGATATAATTACCACCACGCCTGCTATTATTTCATCGCCGATGCGTGTGCGGCTACGCCGTTGACGCTTGGTGGCGACGTAAAGCGTCGCCTTATCCGCGCCAGCGTATTCCCAATTGCCTACGGGTATACCCCCCCTATATTTTACATACCCGTAATACATTAACTTGTATATTGTATCCGATCCTATCCTATCCGATCCTATCCTCTACTATCCTATCCTATCCTATCCCATCCTATCCTATCCTATCCTATCCTATCCTATCCCATCCTATCCTATCCTATCCTATCCTATCCTATCCTATCCAATCCTATCCCATCCTATCCGATCCTATCCTATCCTATCCTATCCCATCCTATCCCATCCTATCCGATCCTATCCGATCCTATCCTATCCTATCCTATCCTGTCCTATCCTATCCTATCCAATCCTATCCGATCCTATCCTATCCTATCCTATCCCATCCTATCCCATCCTATCCGATCCTATCCGATCCTATCCTATCCTATCCTATCCTGTCCTATCCTATCCTATCCAATCCTATCCCATCCTATCCTATCCTATCCTATCCTATCCTATCCCATCCTATCCTATCCTATCCTATCCTATCCTATCCTATCCAATCCTATCCCATCCTATCCGATCCTATCCTATCCTATCCTATCCCATCCTATCCCATCCTATCCGATCCTATCCGATCCTATCCTATCCTATCCTATCCTGTCCTATCCTATCCTATCCAATCCTATCCGATCCTATCCTATCCTATCCTATCCCATCCTATCCCATCCTATCCGATCCTATCCTATCCTATCCTATCCCATCCTATCCCATCCTATCCTATCCTATCCTATCCTATCCTATCCTGTCCTATCTCCTATAAATACGTACTATAGTCGGTGCAATTGGCGGTAGGTAATTGTACGTATATCGTATACAAACCCTGAAGCACCGCTCTGTGCAGCGCTTTGGCTTATTCCAGCTCCGCATTTTTTCTCGCAACACCTTTGGTACGGTAACACCGTAGGATTTGTTGTTTCAGAGGAGACCGCAAACTTTTCTTATCACGTCTATACGTGGCTGTGTGGGTAGTGACGCTTGCTCATCGCTCATCGAGGCAATAATCGATTGGCAAAATAATATCGCGAAAATCATTTTGCGCTTGCGTATGTTTATTATACCGAGATATACGTAGAATTAAGAGCCGCGAAGCGCCCCTCTTCGTAGCCCACTTTTGGCTGGTGCCGACCCTAAATTTCTGATAACGCCGTATTTTTTATTTTTTTTTGTTTTCTCATTTTAATATAGTGCGTGCGTGCGTGCGTGCGTGCGTGCGTGCGTGCGTGTAACATACATACATACATACATACGTTTGTATATGTGTGTGTAATCGCGCTTTAAAGAACTAGACCAACGAAGTAGCTGAAAATTACAGGATGAGGCTTCTCCAGTATGATAAAACAGTCTAGACAGGTCGCAAGTTTGAGAAAATTTATCGAACGGAGATATTAATTAGCATCTTATTGGGATATCAGTTCGAGTCCCTTCAAAGTTTGGTTCGGATCTCCGTTCTTTTACGTTTTTCCGTTTGGGGTCTTATCTACGTTGTATTTTGTAAAGACGTGAATCTCAATTCGGTTTACGTTGTCGCGTCACGGCTGACGATGCGAATGTGTTCGTCGAATCTTAGTTCGTTCGTTTAATCGTGTAGAGGTAGGTCTAAGTAGGTATAGGTAGGTGTACACCTATAGGTAAAGGTGTATTATTTCGAACTCGTCTCGATCGACGCCACGGCCCAAGTAATATCAGAGGTGCGTTCGCACTGAACTCTCCGCTAACCACCAAAATACTCCCAACAATTCAGAATGGACTGGTTGTCGTATCCAGGTAGGGTAGGTTTTATCCTCGCAAATATCCAGTAAAAAGTTACCTCCACGATTTCGATTAGTTGATGCCGTATTTGACAACGTTCTGTCGTGCTTTAATTATTTACGCCGAAATTCGGCGAAATTATTCGTTTTGAATTGGGCAAACCTGTAGGGTAAAATATCAGCTTTACTCCAACAACCACGGTTTGCGTTGCTTGTTCATTCCGTACGCGTTCCAGCTGATGACGAGATTTTGTGATTAGGCTAACACTAAAACTAACGGATAGCCGAGGTTGCAGATATTAGCAAATTTTGTTAGGCCTATTTTACGTACGCTTATTACGATTAATTTATGACCGATGAAGTACCTAACGAGTTTAGTATCGCTTTCTTAATTTTAGAGATACCGTATTTATAAATATGTTAGCGTGTTAACGAAATTCCGTAGCTTGATTCGAATTTACTAAATTTTTTTCATTTTCCACATGCGAGAAAAGCCGCACGGTGAACCACGGTTAAGTACCTACAGTGCAGTGCAGTACAGTGCAGTACAGTGCAGTACAGTACGGTTCAGTACAGTACAGTGCAGTACAGTGCAGTACAGTGCAGTGCAGTGCAGTACAGTGCAGTACAGTGCAGTACAGTACAGTACAGTGCAGTACAGTGCAGTTCAGTGCAGTTCAGTGCAGTTCAGTGCAGTACAGTGCAGTACAGTGCAGTTCAGTACAGTGCAGTACAGTACGGTTCAGTACAGTACAGTGCAGTACAGTGCAGTACAGTGCAGTACAGTGCAGTACAGTACGGTTCAGTACAGTACAGTGCAGTACAGTGCAGTACAGTGCAGTACAGTGCAGTGCAGTGCAGTACAGTGCAGTACAGTGCAGTACAGTACAGTACAGTGCAGTACAGTGCAGTTCAGTGCAGTTCAGTGCAGTTCAGTGCAGTACAGTACAGTGCAGTACAGTGCAGTACAGTGCAGTACAGTGCAGTACAGTGCAGTACAGTGCAGTACAGTGCAGTACAGTGCAGTACAGTGCAGTACAGTGCAGTACAGTGCAGTACAGTACGGTTCAGTACAGTACAGTGCAGTACAGTGCAGTACAGTGCAGTACAGTGCAGTGCAGTGCAGTACAGTGCAGTACAGTGCAGTACAGTACAGTACAGTGCAGTACAGTGCAGTTCAGTGCAGTTCAGTGCAGTTCAGTGCAGTACAGTACAGTGCAGTACAGTGCAGTACAGTGCAGTACAGTGCAGTACAGTGCAGTACAGTGCAGTACAGTGCAGTACAGTGCAGTACAGTGCAGTACAGTGCAGTACAGTGCAGTACAGTGCAGTACAGTGCAGTTCAGTACAGTGCATTACAGTGCAGTACAGTGCAGTACAGTACAGTGCAGTACAGTGCAGTACAGTGCAGTGCAGTACAGTACAGTACAGTACAAGGTACGCGTATACGAGTAGGTCTAAGTAGGTGGTGTTTGTATCGGGCACAATACTCGTATGCCTATAGTTTCCGCATATTCTCCGGTGGTCTTCGTCAGCAGCAGTTCGATTATCACTCGCGACTAAATTGTATAATTGTGAAGGGCCGAGCGTGATACTCGAATTTTTTTCCAAGTCCTTAGCAGTTTACACAACTGTATGCTCTTATCGACGACGAATTATTTGCGGCTATTTGAAATATTTTCCAGAATAATTGAGAACGTAACGATTGTAATTTATTAAAATCGCGCCGCATTACTTTCAAATACGAACCGAAATATCGTGAAAATTTCACCGTTGAGTATTGCTCCCTTAACTGTTATGTAGGAAGTATTCTCGAATTTGGGACAATTGGGTTTGTGGATACCAATTGAGCCTTTTGAGCGATTTACTTTTGTAATGGAACGATAGACAACAGCCAAGTTTTAATTGGTCGTTCTACGATTTTTGATAATGACGTGGTCGGTGGCGTAGGAATTGGGTGTACAGGTGTATAATGCACCCCGACAAAGAAATATGGCGGTATAAAGTATCATTTGTACCTCTCCAAAAAATATTGTTAATAAATAAAACGATCGCGTACGTGTCGGGTAGGTAACATGTTCCAAAATTTTACATGTGACCTGGAGAATAAGAAAGATCATATTTTTAACCAATTTTGAATGAGAAAAGGAGGTTCTTTATCACTTCGATCCGTATATAGCCTATCGTTTAAATGTTTGTCGAGTATAAATTTTTCCTCTTAGAACACCGGGGCTGTTAAGTTAGCTAGAATCCAAAAGCGGAGAAACAAAAAAGCTGTATTTTTCATATTCTCAGATTTAGGCGACTGTCAGCCTGCGCTATATTTTTTTCAAAGTGAAAACTAGCGGGGAAGCCTTTTTTTTCTCCGCTATTGACTTTTTTTCACTCTACCACGCTGCAATTTCGCTAGTTTTTATTTTTATTATCAAATTACTCGTATATTCAAAAATGTTGACATTAAAAACATTTATTTCACGTTGTTTAATTTCAAATTTAAGAAAATATTTAAGCCAAAAGCTGAAATCTTCAAACCGCAGCTGTATTTTCTAAAGAGCATGCCAAAAGCCTACACCTAGCGTAAGCTTAATTATTTATTCGGCTCGACAGCCCCGCTTCGAACTGATTTTCTTGAACTTTTTTTCTAAATGATACGTAGATGGTGATCTCATTCTCATTGTGATCTTGCGATAGATTTTCCTTGTGTTAGTGCAAGTCTGATAGGAGTGTGGTACTTACTGATTCGGTAATTTCTGAAAAAAATGAAAAAGAATAAATTCCTAGAGAGAATTTTTGGTACGTGGTTTTGAGAAAAACTACAAAAGGTATAATGCCGAAATTTTCAAGACACGTTGTCTTCATATACAACCAGGTCTGACAGAAGTTTGATGCCTATTGGTCCACAAATTTCCAAAAGAAATTGGAGAACGAAAAAATACTTAAAAATTGGATTTTCCAGAATTTTGAAGAAACTGCTTACAATAAGGATATTGTTGAAATTTTCACGATAGATTTTCCTTATGCTAGTGCAAGTCTGATACAAGTTTGACGTTTATGAAAAGAAAGAATTGCGCGAACAGAGAGTGGTTTTTCAATAGTTTCGAGGAAACTGCCGAAGGGATTGGTACAAATTTTGACCATAGATTTTTCTTGTATATATGCAAATGTGATACGAGTTTGATGCCTGTGTGTTTGGTAATTTTTTAAGAAACTGAAAGTTAATTTTGGTTTGCGGTTTTGAGAAAACTGTCAAAAAGATCAGGCTGAAATTTTCACAGTGAATTGTCACCAAGCGAGTGCAAGTTTGGTAGAAGTTCGAGTATCTTTTTTTTTATTTACGGTGTAAAGGGTCACGAGCGTCGTTTTTGCGTCGCATTAATTTACGATTTTCTTCTTTTTTTTTCTTTTCTTTTAATACTAACGTCGTTGAAAATTGGCAAACTATAGGTTTCCTAACAAAGTATCACGGCGCTCGCTAGAGTGTTTTAAAACAATTCCATTGGTTGAGAGGGAGGGTGATAATTACCAGTACACCCGCCCTAGTTTTGTCACCGCAGCAAAGATAATATTTCATATTTCTTGGTTTTTCGATTTTTCAACTTGTACCCCCCAAATGAAAAACTGGATGTGGTTGAAGTTCCATTAAAATAAAGTTTATTACGCGAGTTATACCGTTATACCGAAAAATCCGAAACTCTGGATCAATTTGTTCGAGAGTACAATTTGTTGCGAACAGTTTTTCTCAGCAACGAAGCAAAGTATTCAACCATGTTTGATAGTTTGGTTAGCAATTTTTGAAAATTATTCGCTGTAAATTTTGTGTAATACCGCTCTCTGGTTGTTTATTTACAGTTGAAAATGCGGAACTAAGAATTTGGATCTGGTTCAAAAAAAAAATTTCTCGCGGCCCCGTATTATCACCAGCGGTTAAATTTTCACGATATTTTAGTCGATGTTTGAAAATAATGTACACGCGATTTTATTAAATTCCAATCGTTAATTTCTCAGTCACTCTCGAAAATATTTCAGATAGCCTCGAATAATTCGTCGTTGATGAGAACGTATAATTGGGTAAACTGATGGGGACTGGGAAAAAAATTAAAATATCGGGCTCGCCCCTCCACAATTGCGCGATTTAGTCGCGAGTCTCGATTAGCGGCTTTTTATTTTGGCGGATCATCGATGCCGCTGACGCCGCCTCCAACATGCAGCGCTTTCGCTCTTTAAACGTATCATCGGTCGCATGCGGACCTCCCCACATTTCCACTCCGCTCCTTCTCCTTCTCCTCCTCCTCTACTCTAATATAACCTTCGTTTCGCTCTCGCCCTATTCCTCGTCCTTAAATCTATGCTCACTCACTCACTCACTCACTCACTCACTCACTCACTCACTCACTCACTCACTCTGTCTGTCTGTCTGTCTGTCTGTCTGTCTGTCTGTCTGTCTGTCTGTCTGTCTGTTTTAAAGACACAGTCAGTGGTACGCGTGCGTAGATAAAGGTATTTGTACGCGTATTATACGTCAATGTGTCATAATATTATAATATATTAAATGTACGTACGTACTTGTAATAATTTACCTACGTGCGTAGGTAATTACGCCTATAAATATAAATGCTGGACCCATACGCGCAGCCGCGCACAAGCGCGCATGCAATATGCGCACGCATTCGCGATTCGTTTGTTGTATCTTCTTTTTGGGACGTTTCGGTTTGGCAATCGGAATCGGAATTCGGCGATGATAGAGGAGCTATAGTCGCTGCAGATGCTAATAACCCCATTAGAACCGACGTGTTGTGTCTGCGCCGCCGCCGCCGCCGCCGCCGCCGCCGCCGACGCCGCCGACGAGAGAGAGACTGACCAGAATGTGTCGGCGACGCGCGGCAAGGAGAGAAGAACCGCTTTCTATAGGTTTTTCACGTACCTACATTTTAAATAATTATTAATTGGCGTCGTAAAATTCGTCTGGCTAATTTTCGCTTAGTCGCGCCTGTCCCGATATTCGGTACGGCCAGTGGTCGGATAGCGCTCAGCCGATACCGCAGGTAAGTATAAGTAGAGGTACCCTACCTACCTACCTACACTCGGCCAGGTACTTGTAATTAGCCTACGTGATGCGTTCGACCCGAGATACCTATTTTAGCAGCTTTTCAAAGCCGCTAATTTAGCTGCTGCGAGTTGACCGGCGTAGTTTTTCGTATTCGTAAAAATATAGAAATCGCGACTTGTGGCATAAAAATCGGAAATTCGTATCGCTATATTTTATAGTAAATGCGAGAGGCGATGGCAATTCGTTCGCAAAAAGTTCTTCTAAATTGGGCGCGCAAGCGCCAACCGCCGAACAACGAAAGAAACCAAATATATATGTGCAAAATGAGCCGTCGCTTTTTGACTTGGGCCCACCCAACACTTTGGCTGGCAATCTGGCATATATGTAGATAGATGTCGTACCTAACGCTGTTCTGTTCGTTTCGTTATTCGGTGCAAATTAATTTCGCCAAATATAAAGGGGAATTTTAGGTGAATTTCTCGCCCCTACCTTTATTACGGCGATGTCAAAGAGAGAGAGAGAGAGAGAGAGAGAGAGAGAGAGAGTGAGAGAGAGATTTTTTTGTGTTTTTAAGTAGGTTTTCTTTAGAAAATTCACTTATTACACTCGGTAGGCTGTTGTTAGCCCATAGAACTGGGGGGGGGGGCAGGGGGTGGGTACGTAAATTTTTCCACCAATAACCCAAATTCGTATACATAATTATAATGTATACCTACAGATGGATTGATACGTAGCTATAGACCGATATAAGTGAATTTCTTGTTCCCACGTACAGGTCGCAATTTCTATCGGGTATTCACGAAACTTGGTACGAACAATTCGTACTAAGCCGAGAACCAGACCCGTTGATTTTGGTGCGGATCGACCGGACGATTCTTCCGGTACAACTATTTTTGTTTTTATTTTGGCTACAAAATGCGCAATTTTGAAACAACGTGTTCGAAATTTGAAACAAATATTTATTAAAATTTACTGTAGCCTGCTAGATACCAGTTTTGGTGCGGATCGACCGGACTGAACTTCCGGTAAAACGTTTTTTCCCCTCTTTCTTCCGATTTTTATGAACTTTTTTTTTCACAAAATTTAACGGTAGGCTCGTGTTTTTTTTTTTTTTTTTTTTTTTTTTTTTTTATTTCATAACGTTATTATATTTCATCGGTTTTATTTGAAATTATACGACGATGTACCATACACACTTAATTTATTATTTTAATTTATTTTTCATTTTTTCAAGAAAAAATGCTTCCATATTTCGCATAATTGTTTGATATTTTGTTAGCAGCTAACACATTTCATACAATCATAATGTACCATTAACGCATATGCGCTTACAGTGACCATAAAAATTCATAATTCTTTCTCTGGAAACCTAATTTTTGCGGCGAGCCTCGCTGCGCTACAGTTTTTTCCATTTTTTTCAATATTTATTGTGCCTGGAGAAAGCTTGTTTTGGCCTGGTAACTCCGTTCAGTTCGTTATTTCGGTGAAATAAACAATTGTTTTTTATCGCTTGGTAGTTGGCCCGTACGCTGGAATTCATTAATAATATTTTTGTATAGTTTAGAGGGAAAAAACGGAGTTTTACGTTTATTACGATGGTATTTAGGTACCTACCTACGTTTAATATGTAGCAATCGATTATGTAAATCAGATTTTCGCAAAAATTCCGGGGCCAAAAAACTCGATGTCCACCATTGACATCAACTTTAAAAAAATCACCGGGCTAAATTTGTCCGAATTGTAATCTTTTTAGAAGGTTTGCGACTTATGGAATTGACTTTTTTTGACTGATTTTTGTATATTCACTTACATAAATTTAATAACGTAGCCAAAAACTCGAATTCGTCGATATTGAAAATGACCGAATTTACAAAAATAACTACGTAGGTATAGGCAAAAACGAAAATACCTGAAAATGCTTTTGTTTTCAAATAAATATCTTATTCTGTTCGTATGAGAAACTCTACGGTATTATCGATGATAACCGAAAAGTTCGAGTGGACTTCGTAAATATGTAAGGAAAAAACAAAAAAATACATGGGAAATGAACTTTGTGCAATTTTATAAATGTCAAGTCAAAAACGAAGAAAAATGCAAATCCTGTTTGTAAAATTGTAAACTTCCCCCAATACCGAAAGGTACGTAAGATTGTTTTTTTTTTTTCTTTTTTTACACCGTTGAGAGATTTGAGACACGAAAACCTATCCCCATGGATCGTCCTTGACGCCTTCTTTAACCGTTTACTTTGAAATTGTTATTTATTTAATAATTTGAACCCTCGCCGCTGTGTTAGAATATTTTTATTTTATTTTATTTTATTTTATTTTATTTTATTTTATTTTATTTTATTTAAGCGCGCGGTTGCCGGCGCGACGACTGCGGTACTATCTTCTGCGTTGATGTTGAAAAAACGTTTCTACTTTGCAGAACAGCCACCCGAAACGCTGCGTGGCAAACCATACTCAACCAGTGTATCTATAGATACCTACGGTCATGCGTAGGTACATTCGTTTTGACGTAGTACCGTTGTAAGTTCACGTAGGCTACTCTGGGAGACTCGTGATTAAATATCGACGAGGCCGAAATTTCTTTATCTGCGACGGTAGCGCTTGGAAATGTTTGGTGATTGTCCTATGCGCTATCGATAGTTTTTCGATAAAAAAAACGGTGAGATGGCCGTCAGTTAACGAAAAACCCGATTCTTTATCTACGGTGGTGGTGGTGGTCGTTGCGCTTACATCGGTGCTATAGCCTGGCCTATCGCTATCGGCCTGTGCCACACACGCAGCGCCCTCCACGGTAAGACCATATTATGGACTATACCTAATACGAATACGGAGCTACTGCGCACGCCTGTTCCAACTACCTACCTACCTACCTACCTACCTACCTGCCTACCTACCTACCTACCTACCTACCTACCTACCTACCTACCTACCTAACTACCTAATTACCTACCCCATACTGTGGTAGTACGTATACAGTCATATTACACTGTATTATACGTGGGATAGGCTACCTTATACTACATATAAATTATAGGATCGCCTTATTGTGTCACCTTTAGCGTAGACCTTACGTCTCCCGCTAATGCTCTTCACGCCGTCTCATAATGTATCGCATTACAGCCTATGTAATCATCAGTTATACTGCATAGGTAATAGGTATACGCCTATACACATACATAATATATATATATATATATATATATATATATATATATATATATATATATACACACACACACACACACACACACACACACACACACACACACACGTATAAATACGATATTACTTAGGTATAATTTATATTCGCAGGCTAGGCCTATACCTTTTATGGTATAATTACGCCCGTAGGTATACCTAAACTGCGTTTATTATTTTAATTTTTAATTGCAACTCGCGCATTCTCCACCTTATCGCTTAACGCCGGCTAATATTTTCACTCCTCCTCTTCGTTAACTACATTGGTTTGCGTTGTTATCGGTATATACATATACGTGATAGATACCTGATTAAATATCTGGCTGCTAAAATCGATCTCATTAAACGTCTTGCGGTTGGCACGTAGTACCTACGTTATTTTAGGCTTACCCCGCTAAAATCGCCATTATTTTCCTTCTTCTTCTTCTTCTTCTTCTTCTTCTTCTTGTTTTTTTTTTTTTTCCTTCTTTTTCTTCAGCCAGTTCTACGTTTCGTTTTTCATCTGCGTAGCTATAGCGATGCGCGCTAATCGATTGGTTCGACTGATCGCGATTACCTCGACTAATCGGCAAAAATAAATCGATTAGTCGAATATCATTCGGTCTTAGGCGAGAATTACGAAATTTTTGTAAAACAATCGCACGATATATAATTTATTGTACGAAGAAAATCCTGTTTGCCGGCAGTTGCAGAAGATACGTTTCCTATTCTTTCTTAAAATTAACGCGTGTTGAAAAAATTAAGTTTGCAAGTAGCCTAGATGTAAGAAACGGTAAAATCGATCGCTCGAAATAATCGATTAATCGAACGGTTTTCGAATAATGGCGCATCACTATGTTGTTGAGACCACCAATCCTCCTGCCCTCTCACTCCAGCGAACACTCGACCATCTTTTAGTACTTGATGGGTACTTCTGCATCTTTGCTCGCAGCTACACCGTTACACTATTTCGCCGCTCACTCGTTTATCTCACTTACTCGGTGCCTTACACATAATTCACAGCTCTGCTGTAAATACACGCACCTCTGAGACGTTACTTGGGCAGTGGAGTACATCTTTATTTCTTCGTGCAATTCGTCTAGCTGATCGATTCACAACCTCTAGGTAGGTAGGTATACATATAGGTATGTTGAGCAAAAACTCCGTCGCAACGTCGTTTATCAACGCGTAGCTCGTTCGTTTTATGATGCTGCGAAACCTGTGGCACTAAATGCTCGATTTGATACGGCCGTGGGGATATACATCGGGTATACCTACCTAATATGTATCGCGTAGGTAAATAGACAAGTAGCTAAGCAGGTAAAGTTAGGCAGGCAGGTAGTAGGTAGGTAGGTAGGTAGGTTGGTAAATAGGTAGGTAGCTACCCGTAGCTACCCGTAGCTACCTGTGGGTGCCTGCCTACACGTACACGTAGAATGTGTGTGAATATTACGCCTCATACGCCGAGTGTAAGATTTTCTATACCTATCAACGGTGGTGCGGGTTAATCGCGTCGTCGCGCCGTAATTAAGGACTTTGGGCTACGCGTGCCTTACGTATACGACGCGATTCAATTTTTTTATCGAAAGTTAATTTATTCGGGAGGCGGTGGTGGGGGCGCGCTCTTACGGCCAAAAATGCGACGCACGTGTCGATCGCTTTAACATTGTAAAGGGTAAAGAAGAGAGTTTGTTCTCGCCCACCTCCAATCTCCTCGTGCTCCTCGTCCTGCTCCAGCATCACCTCCGCCTGCGCCGCCGCCGCCGCCGCCGCCGCCGCCGCCGCCACCGCCACCGCCACCGCCACCGCCACCGCCACCGCCACCGCCACCGTCATCGCCACCGCCACTACCATCGCAGCCACCTCTTCGACGTTTTCTCTCGTAACAACTTAATACTTGCGTACTTTTATAAGACTGCTAAAAAAAAAGAAAACGAGTGTAACGTGTTTGGGGTTCGTGCAGCCTATGTGTGTTTTTTCAAGCAACGTGGAGGCCGAATGGATGTGCCGAATTTAATTTTTAATGGCTCCTTCGAGTCCTCTTTTATTATACCGAGTAAACGTAGGCTGATAATAATTAAAAACGTCGTAACAAAAAAAAATAAACGAATAAAGTAATTAATAATAATAATAATAATAATAATAATAATAATAATGATAGGTAATAATAATAATAATAATTATAATAATAATAATAATAATAACTGCCCATATCGATTAGCTTTGACTATTATAACTATTGTGGACTGAGCTTATTATGGGTGGCGGTGTACGGTACGGTCGAAGACAACACAAAAAGTCTCATTGGCGTAAGTTGGTTTTTATTACAAAAAGTTGGGCCACTTTACCATTGATAAAATTTTTCACTTTGGTTAATGTTACTTTATTTCTCACTCGTTATCGATCTTTCGAGCATGGAGGATATAAAAAATCGTCGATAAAAAGCAAAATCGGAACGACCTCGTTCCTCCGATGATACCTACTTATTTATAAGAGATATCTTGCCTTCGCGTTCTAATCGCCGCGCTCATTTCGTGTAATTAAGAGCGTGTATAAGATTAATAATAGTCGAAGCGAAAAAGGGAATTAAAAATAAATCGCGAAATTCGTCCAAGTAGTTGCCCGTATAGGTACGTTCGTTGATTTCGGCAATACCTATGAGCTATCGCCGCACATACATGTAAAATCAACGTTATCGAAAGCAATCGTACAAAAATTTGTCGCCGGTAGAAAGCTGAAATTTTCACGAGATATCTTCGTAAGTGGACTGAAGATTCGCTGAAACTTCGGTCCAACTACGATTCGAACGATAAAAGAATTCAGTCAAATTTGGGAATATGAACAGAAATTCGCGGATATCTCGAGGTGTAAAAGGTAAAACGTGCGACTTCGGGAAAATTTTCAGCGTATCTTCGGCCAACCAGTGTAGACGTCTCCTCAAAATAATTATAATCTTTTTAGCGCACAATTTTTGCGCTCTTACTTTCGGTAACTTCGTACTTCAGGTAGGATATTACGTTCTCGCTTCTCTAATGCTAAAAAACAGCTCGTACTCCTAAAATCGACAGCGCTAGTAGCGCGCGCGGTTGGAGGCTTTAAATTTCAACGACGCTACTTTAGGAATTTTCGCTGGTTGCCTGAGATGGCGTGCGCAAATTTGTTTTTTATTTACATTCTACGCGTTTATTGTACGCGTAGAATGTGTAAAGTTGAACAAGGCCGGCGGAAATGAGAAGATGGCGGCGGCAGCACCTTGGGGTATATTTCTCCGCAGCCACGCGTCGGCATTGACACGTTTTAGTCGCGAATTTGCGATTAAACGCGAAGATTTTTGGATTTTCGTTCACTTTCTACAACGTAGTAATGGTAGACCTACGTGACGAAGTGAAAAATGAAAAAAACGAAATGGAATCGGCAAAAAGCGGGGAGAAGAAACGGGATTCAGAATCTGGACACGTGAAGCGTAAGGAGGGGGCATTCGTGCGCGCACAGCCACCGCTACAGCTGACAGAACACGAGATATATGAGGCGAGGTACACACCTACCTGTACCTACGCTGCCTACCCTACCTATTATGTGCTATTCGCATAATTATTAGATTTGTTTTATTTTGCCACGAAAAGCGACCGCGAGGTGACGCCATCCGCAACGTGTTACAAACTGCGTGTTTTATTCGCCACGTTGTCATCTTGGCGTTTTTTCTGCGCAAAAGTGTCAAAAGTGTTACGCCAGGGGGGCGACACTATCCTGCACCTACTCGAGAGGAGGTGCGAGCCGGTGTCTTCGTGCTGGTATTGAGCTCAATTTTGAGACATCAAAACAAACCGGGTTGGTGTTTGGTGTCGATCCTGGGTTAACCTTTTCGTCGTAAATAAAACAACCCCTATTGTTACTCCGCGTTCAAAGGAGAGAAAAGAGAAATATGTCGACGTGTACGCGTGGCTCCGCAGCAATATACCCCGAGGTGCTTCTGTGATCATCTCATTTGCAGAATGTTGAATAGGTAGGTATGTAGAATATAAGTACGAGATATCACTTCGACCGGTCTTCGTCTTCCAAGTTTTTATCGTCGATATTAAATTTTTACACGGTCCGTTCTTCCGCTTATAGCCTATATTTATTCTACATATTCGACGTTTGAGGTAGAATAGGTAATTCTAAACGTAAAATACCGTCTCTGTAGGCTGCACCTGTTTTTAAAATTCAGTTTTCCGAACGAAAAAAATTTTTGTGGCCCCGAGCCTGAAGCTTGTGTACCTAAAGGTGCGTCTCCACGGTGCTAGTTTGGTAACGGCTGGTCCTGAAAGTGCTATCAGCAAGTCAACGATCTCGCGTAAACGCGGATACAACCCAGCACTTGCTGACCACCGTGTTCAGTTTGCTATATTAACCCAGTTGAACACGATTATACGTCGTCACTTTGAGTTATAAATTAAGAAGAATTATCATCGACACGTGTTTCGGGCGTTTTCATTTTATCCGAGCTTTACGTATCGAGAAAACTTCGCAGCCAATGTGCACCCAAATCGATATAGGTCTGGCCCCTGGCTCACTGCTATGAAAAAATTGCGTTTAACGCACCACTATCCATTTTACAGACATAATAAGAATTAAAATCGGTCAGTCATATCGCGAGTACGACCCCGCTGATACAAGAACAACAAAATCGGTAGCATATCATTCATTACGTACGGATCGATCGTAACGAAATATTTGGACGCAAATTTCGTAATTAGATTTTTGTTGAAAAATGAAAATTTTTGAATTACATAATCCCAAAGGTAACACCGTAGATGGAGTAGTTGTAGATCCGAGCAGCTGAACACACACATTTTTTCCCAAAGAAAGGGCCTCACAGCCCCGAGGTGCATCAGCGTATTAAAAGAGGTTACCATCAATTCTTTGGATCCAAAAAAGTTGTATTATGTTCCTCACGACAAAAAGTCACTCGGGAACTGAATCGGATGAATTTTAGTTCGTACATTTAAGTGTTTATATATATATAGGCTATTTAGAAGATTTAAAATAATTATAAAAAATAAATGAATAAATAATAATAATAATAATAATAATAATAATAATAATAATGACAATGATGATGATGATGATGATGATGATGATGATGATGATGATGATGATGATGATAATGATAACGATGATGACGATGATAATGATAATGATAATGATAATGATAATGATAATGATAACGATAATAATAACGATAATAATAATAATAATAATAATAATAATGATAATGATAATAACAAAAATAATGATAATAATGATAATAATGATAATGATATTTAATAATGATAATATGATAATGGTAATAATAATAATGATGAGAAAATTTAAAATTTGAAAAAAAAATGTTGTGGGCTCCAGATTGTGCTAAGTGTGAGTTGTAAAAATCACTACTATCGGTTGAAGCTGTTAGTATTAAACTTCCAAATGAATAAGTCACTTGTCTCTGTGCTATATGCTTTCTGGTTACCTACTAAACAAATAATAAAACGACCAAAATAAGAAACTAAAGTAACAAAAAACTGTAGCGCGGCATGCCTCGCTAGGGAAAGTAGGTTTTCGAGAGAAAAGAATTCAGAATTGTGATGGTCGCATTAATTTTCTTAGTTCGTGTATGTGTAAATGGTATGTTACGAATGTATGAAATTTATTAGCTGTTGACGAAATATTAGACAATGTGAAATTTAAAAGCATTATTTCTTGAAATGAAAAATTAATTAAGATGATAAAGTATGTAAATAATCGTACAATTTCAAATGAAATCAAAGAAATGCGATAAAGTTATAAAATAAAATAAAAAAAAAAACTTACCGGAAGTACCATCCGGTCGATCCGCACAAAAATTGTTATCATGCTACAATAAATTTTGATAAATATTTGTTTCGAATTTCGTGGCTATTGGTGCGAAATTGAGCATTTCAGAGTCAGAATAAAAACAAAAAATGGTAGTACCGGAAGTACCATCTCGCTAATCCTCCGCGCCAAAATTAGTAGCGTACTACGATGAATTATGATAAATATTTGTTCTAAATTTTGTGGCTATTGATGAAAAATTGAGTGTTTTATAGCCAAAATAAAAACAAAATTGGTGGTACTGGAAGTACCGCCTGGTCAATCCGCACCCAAATCAATAGGTCCGGGTCCTTGGCTTAGTGAAAATTTTCGTACCAAATTTCGTGATAATCAGACAAAAATTGCGGCCTCTAGCGACCGGCGGGAACCAGTAATCGACTTATAGAATATTCCTAGAAAATTCTGCCTACTAACTCGAGAGCGTAGAATTTCATTATGGATCCTGGGCCAAAAATTGGAGTTGTTACAGTTTAGGTTGACATGCACATTGAACTCGATGTCGACAATTAACGAACAACACTTGGAAATATTAATTCTCGCAGTTTTGCTGTTCGACCGTTGACGCTATTCTTTTTCTTTTTTAGACAATAGAGGCGTGTTTGAACGTAAAATGCCTATTTTAACAGAATTATTTTTCTTGAATATTTTAGCCCTTTCTGTTTTGTAGTTTTCTCAAAATCGAGAACACAAAATTTTGGGCAATATATATTGTATATATAGTGTATATATATATATATATATATATATATGCATAATTTTATAACATATCTCCGGAGATTCTAGAGAATAAAATTAATGTTTGCGACTATTAACTCGTTATTTCATTAACCATAAATCATAATTATCATACGCCGCCTAGGCCTACCAAAATTTGCTAATACAACCTTACCTTTCCGTTACTCTTAGCCAGGCAAATTTTTCATCATTCGGCTTATTGCGCTGATGGATAAATTGAGATGCTCGTATTTCTGTTCAACGAATTTTCTCAAACTTGGGACCTATCTAAATCGTTTTTTTGTAACCAAACACCCCTTTCCTATAAATTCCAATGACATTGTTGGTCTAATTTTTCAGAACGTGATTGAATGCATACATACATACATACATACATACATACATACAATTATTGTTCGTGATGTAGTATAGAATATAGGGGTTATTCCGTAAGTAGGTAGTTACCACTGATTCGGCGGATGGTAGGGCAACTCAAGTACATTGATGTAAAAATAGTTGCATACCTCACTGAAGCTTATTATTTTTCAGGCGATGGTACTCGAATTGTATTTCAAGTATTTATGATTTTTCCATTATAGAATGTGGGTATGTGAGCGAATTTCATTTTATTTGGCATCTATACGAATAGTGCACTTTGGCCAATAAAATAAGCTAAAAAAATAAGAGTTTCGATGATTAGGAAGGGAGATTCCCCAAAAAATTCATATTTAATTACATTTTATAAAATATTTCCAAAAACACCGCAGTAAACTCTAAAATATTATAAAAGATGAATGTAGAAAAAAATGTGCTCTTCCAAAAAGGTTGGTTCTATGCTCTTTTGCTCTATCTGATTTAGCTTACTTTTAATTTCTGACAAAACAGATAAATTAACCTAATTTTCACGTTGTTTTGCCGAGGAAATTTAATTTTTTTTATACAAAATAACAAGAAAATTGTGATTTTGAACTTTTTTAAAAATTTTTCCTTCATAATATTTCAGGGTTCACGGGTGTTTTTGGAAATATTTTAGAAAATGTAATTTAATACGTATTTTTGGAGGATTTTTTAATTTTTAAAGCAAATTTTTTCCCTTTCTAATTATTAGAATTCTTATTTTTTTTAGCTCATTTTGTTTGCCAAAGTATACTCTTCGAATTGATAGAAAGGAGAAATCATAAATACTTTTAATATAATTTGAGTAGTTGAAATACATTTTACTTCATTCAAAAAATAATAGGCTTCGGCGGAGTGTGCAACGATTTTTACATAATTGTGCTCCAGTTTTCCAACCATCAGCTGAATCAGTGGTAACTATTTCCCTACAGAATACCCTATTCGTATAGAGGTTCGAGAGTGTTTTTAGAGAAATTAAATAGACGACCTTATTCAATTTGATCGTACGTATATATTAAACAAAGTTTTTAGGTTGAACAAAGTATAGGTTGAACTGTCACATTCAGTGTGACGTCATATAGCGGAGTAAAGTTAACTGGTTTATATTTGTAGTCACGAACAGTGAGAAAGTCGTGTGGAGAATATAGCTAGGTGCGAGGAGAGAAGGATTGGTATACCCAACAATTCGCTAATAAAATTAAAATTTTGACAAAAAATCCAAAAATGAGTCGCTCGGTGATTAATTTTAAAGTCAAAAAAAGAAAAAAAAATTCAACCCTTGTTCTAATAAGTTTTAACATATTGATTTATTGGGGATGTATCACCTCACCACTTTTCCGCCACGTAATCCCTGACTATAGGAATGACAAATATGAAAGGGATGATACGTATTTCACAAGTTGCCCACTGCTTGCAATCCCAACTATAGGCTATCTATAACTTATAAATAACAACAAGGTATTATATAGGTATACTCCCTCCTTACTAGGTATGCTCGATCATTTCGTTAGTGTGCTAGTGCGAGTAAAATGACGTCACTGGTAGGAAGGTAAATACATAAACTATTATTCTACTTCACACTCAGTGGGTTGTATGTGTGCTGGTGTCTGTGAAATAAGTTGCACGTAGGAAAACAAAAATTCTCCTAATACGCACGATGGAGGCTACCTAGTAAAAGTCCGTAAATTCCTTTGGTAATAATATAAACTTACGTATAAAAGCCACTTTTGTAACATTATCATACGACCAGCTTTGCAGATATAGTTGGCAATGTATCGAGTCTATCTCAGAATCATTTTTTCTTCTTGATATCGTATCAGCGCACCTGGTTAATTGATAATTGCGACGCAATTACGTAAATCTGTGTGAATTATTGCTGCATAGCGGCATTGGGTACTCGACTATACTCTGTTCCAAAAGAGAAATGCGAACCAACACTTGCGGAACACGAAGCACTTGTGGAGATCGTGGGAGAGGAAACTGTACGGATTTGCACCGGATGTGAAACAAAATACGTCCGTTTGTTTGAATTTTAAATTTTGCCTAGAAAATTTAATTGAACTTCCTAACATTTACTTATGGCTGCCAGTTTGAGCCTTCAAGAATTCTTGTGTGTCTCTTTTGTAACAGAGTATAGTCTTTTCAGTTTCATTTAACTCTTCATTGTGTACCTGAATGATAATTGAACACATTTTATGGTTCATGTAGATCTATGAATAATTACTGGGTAGCAGCATTGGGTATTCACCATAATAATAATTGTGGCGGCGACCACGCTACATCGGCTAATTACCGTTTCTCCCTCGGACACTGTCACCCGGCATCGTGGCCGAGTGTATACGGTGCTGGCTTTTGGTGTCGGTGAACAAGGGGGGATTTTAGGTGTTCGACTGGTACGGGTTTGAATCCCCGTGCCGCGCCCGAACACCTAAAAGTGGTGACCTCGACGTGATCTGGGGGATGGTAATGCACGCCATCTCTCGGACACGTACAAAAACCAGTAGCCGTGGTGGTACGTCACACCACCGATGCCGGTATGTGACGGCGCTGTAGGGTGTGCGCCACAGTGCGGTGATGAGGGCCTGCATCACCACACGCCGGCGTACATCCCTACCCGCAAGGCGCCTCCGTATTGGTTGTCGTATCACGCTCCGATATACTGGGGGGGGGAGTGGTGTGGCAGCGACCACACTACATCGGCTAATTACCGTTTCTCCCTCGGACACGGTCACCCGGCATCGTGGCCGAGTGTATACGGTGCTGGCTTTTGGTGGCGGTGAACGAGAGGGGATTTTAGGTGTTCGTCCGGTACGGGTTCGAATCCCCGTGCCGCCCGAACACCTAAAATAATAATAATAATAATAATAATTACACGACAGAGGGGTAAACACGTAGCCTATTTGTAAAATATAGAATTTTGAGTAGGGAGAATGACGGTGATAGAATAAAATTCGAATGGGTTTGTTCTATTTTCCAAGTTTTTGGGTCATGGCAGGTGTAACACCAAACACCAGGTCATTTCCGTGGTAATATAAGATTTCCTCAAACAACGCGATGATGGTGTTAAGAAAATGTTGATCCAAAAAGAAGGTCAAACTGTAACACCGTTAACACCGAACTACCTCATTGCTGATAACAGCGATCTGTTACCTGTATTAGCCTATAAATAAAACACTCTACCTTTTCCTGATTTCCTAAGCCTACTCGATGAGCAAGTGTAAGATTTGCTGTCCTGTGATACCCTCGGTGTTACCCTCATATACATAAAGAATGCCGCTTGACACTGAGCGTAACATCGAGTGTTAAAAGGGTTGATTTTTGTTGCTAACAGAACAGACCTACACACTCGTTGGACGAATACGTTCGTACGTCGTATACGGCCTATATCGTACCTATGCGGCTGTGCCTAGCCATAGGTGCAAACTGCGCGGTCGGAAAAAGGCCAGGGATTAGTTGGACGTGCGTGCGTGCGTGCGTGCGCACGAATAGGTCGTAGAATCCGAATAAAGGTGAACAGCGACGCGTAGGCCTGAATTCGATGGCCTGCTATAACTGCGTACACTCGTGACATAGCCGATGCGCCAGTCTACTGGCTACTTGAGCACGTGGTGGTCGCGCGGGTGCGCAAATCGGTTGACCAAAATCGTCGTTCAACATTTGCCAGCACGCTTTACGGTAGCCACACTATACAGCCTATTCGGCCTATTCGGCCTATTCGGCCTATTTTAGCCTATTCCAGCCTATTTTGGTCTATTCTAGCCTATACACGCAACCGTAGGTACCCGCACTGGCATACAGTCGCGAATGCATTCGGCGTCTGCTCCACAAGCGAGGTGCAAAGATTGGGCGTTGTCGACGACGACGACGCAGCCCCTTCTGACACTGAAAAAAGGCTACGCCACTGGCACCTGCCCCCAAAATCATCGAATACAATCCTTCGTTTTACTGATGTCGTTTCATAAGTGCCGCGCTCGTGTAGCCTTCTTCTTGCGTTTCTTTTTTCTTTTTTATCACCAACAAAATTCGCCAATTCGCGCCTGAAATTACGTTTTCACCTTCCTTTTCCAGTCTTTACATCGTTTAGGAATTCCTCCGTCCGCTTTTCCACTCTTACCGTCACCTCAAAATAGATTCGATCGCGGCTCGAACTCTCTTGCTGCGCTTTCTTTCTTTCTTTTTGGCCACGGCAGAGGGGGGACCAAAGCAGAAAAATAAATCGACGTCGGCGCCCCTAAGCCGCCTCGCATTTGTTCTCTACTGCACCTATTCTGTAATAGCTGCTGCTGCTGCTGCTGCTGCTGGTGGTGGTGGTGGTGGTGGTGGTACCGCTGCAGCCGCTGCTAATGGCCGCTCAGATATCGTCCTCTGCGTCAAACTACTTTTCATCATCAATCACCGACGCGAGGAATGAGACGCGTGACGAACGAAAGAACGATTCGACGAGGGCTCGCCATTGGTGCGTCGTATAAATCAGAATGCTGGAATGCTCGCCGTCGTGCGTACCACCCATTTTCTGCCTCCGCGCCCTCCATATCGCCGTTAGTTTCATATTATCTGTCTGTAATCTCGGCGTGTGTGTCAGGTTGGGTTGGTACGTATGATGGTACAGACTACAGACGAAATGTGGACTAGGTATTTATCATCTTCATCTTCGTCGTCGTCGTCGTCGTCGTCGTCGTCGTCGTCGTCGGCATCATCATCATTATCATTATCTTTATCATCATTATCATCGTCATCACTCGTCCATATTATTTACCAACGTTTCATCCCTCTACTTGTATCTACTTCCATTGGCGAATTTTCATAAAATGAGGGAACAAATTTTTTTGACCTACTCGCAATGTTTTGGTTTGATCAAATTTATGGAAATGGCAAAGAAAAATGTTTTGCTCAATCTTCTCTCAGTTTTAAAATTCAAATAATATTATTTAATAACAACTTACCTAACTTGACAAAGAAAACAGCAAACCAAGAATGAACAGGTAAAAAAAGGAAAAAAAAGAAACTTATCGAAGAACTAAAGCCAACTTCACTATCAAGCTATGAAGTGAAAATTGCAACGTCTCGGAAATCGATATGCAAGGAACCGGTTTTTGAAAAATAAGAATTTCATGGCTGATTTTTACATTTTTGTATCTTAAAATGTGATTTGTTGTAAATTTGTGATCGTTCTCATCATTTTTTCTCTCGTTGTGATTGAATTAGAGCTAAAATAGAGAAGATGGCAGTAATGGTGCGGAACTAATTTTTATTGCGCTTCATGTTGGCTTAATAAGTAAAAATTGGTTTTAGAAGAGCTAATTAGTAATCATTCAACAACACTAGGTTTATTCTATTCGCCACGTGGGGTTGACACCAAAGCCTGCTATTCGACTATTGCAAGATGAACGCACCAACCGAAGAGCGAAAACAATTCTAACATAGCCGAATAGCTACCCTCGGTGTTAGCTGGTGTCATTTTTTTTTTTTTTTTGGAAAATAAAACAAACTTACTGCTAGATGTTAAGATACCTGCGTAACATTTGTCAAATTATTTCAATTCTTTATGGAGCATGGTGCATGGGGATTGCTATGGAGATTGAAAATGGAAGACTGGAGACGTATTTTTGAAATTTTGTCAGGGGGTAAAGTTCATTCACGGGGGTCCATTTCACCCCTTGCACCCCCAAAAAATCCACCTAGATATACCTACTTCTTATACGAACCGTATTACAGTTATAATAAGTACGTAGATACTGCGTATCTAACAGCTGTGTTCAACATGGCAAAAAATTCCATAAAAGAGTAGACCTGAAACATTTTAGGGGTGCTATTCCGCGAGTGTTAAAGTCAAATTTTGTTTTCATTGGTGCGTGTAGTCAACATTAGCGGAACAGTTGGACTAAATATTTTAGGTACGCTCTTTTATCCAACCTTTTGCCATGTTAACCACAGCTGTGGGGATTACCAACTCGTATGAGGTATTTATCCTGGCACCTCTCAGTGACTGTCGCTGCCAAAAGGCTGGCTTATTATTCGTCTCCGCAGACATTAAACAAAATAGTACACACTTGTCTGTTTGTATGTTCTTACCTGTATGTACATACAGGTAAGTTACAATTTTTGTACTGTGACTAATGGATAGATAAAGATCTCAACGATGTCACGGAATAATAGCAAACATCTTACATCGTTTTTTATCAATTACTAATGAGAAAAGCTGTAATTATATGATGCACTAAACATACACATACGTTTGTGAAACTGTTTAAACAGCATGCAACAATTTTATTTTTCACTCTCCTCATTCACCAGTCCACATACCCTGTGGTTTCTATTCCCATTTGATGTTTATCATCGAAATACCCCGGTGTTCTTATATATATATATATACATATTATATCTATATATTTATTTTTTATAAGTAAGATCTAAATTTACCCAGAGGGGTGTATTTTTTTCTATACGACTGTCTTACAAAAATAAAATTACAATTTGTAAGTTCAAAGGTGATTATAGTCTGTCAGGGACATCTGTGTGAAAGTCCGACACTTTAAAACCACGAGGCTATTACAAGTGGTTAATGAGATGAAGTATGACACAGGTATACAGTCATAAATTTTTTCAATGGCGAATGCACGATGACACGTGTTTGACCAATTTGTTACAAAGGAGGAGGAAAAGGAGAAAATACGAAGGCTAATGAATTAATTTAGAAAGAGATAAAAAATAGGAAAGGAAGAGAAAAAAAAACTGCATAAGTGCGTGATAGCCAGAGGTATTACATTGTATCAGATTATTTAATCGTGTGTGTTGTATGACTACATTTTTTTTCTGAAAAGATAATATGGTTACTGTTTTACATACAGGCTAGGCTGATTTAATTTAGTGGTAATTTTTTTCTTTAACTGGTACACAAGTAGGGAAAAAAAATTTGTGTGAAAGATTTGTAGAATTTTGTAGGTATAAAAAGGCCGAGGGACTGCATATTATTATTATTACTATTGTTTTCAATAGTTTCGAGATGTTGTCATTATTGTTGTCGTTTTTTAATTACTGAAAAATGCACGACGCGAAGTATTATTGTAAACATTGTCAAAAAGGTTTCAGTCATTCTACCAGTCTTACGAACCATTTAATAAGTGAACATGATATTAATACTCGACATTTTAATTCCAATTATGACGGAAAATAAAATGGCACACAATTTTGTATAGTATCTGTATCAGAAATAACAACCGGTGACGAAAATGTTTTATCACAATGCTGCACTACTGCTAACAACAAACGCGTTGCTGAAGTAGAAGATGTCAGCAGACCCCGTAAACAGAGGGTCATGTATATACCAGAGGGTGGTAATGCACCTTGCAGTACTCATCAGTAGATGACAAGAAGGCAGCGCATATGTCAGAGGGTGATAGTAAGGGTATGTTGTTTAGTAGTAAAATATACAAATTTGAAGTTTTTAAAAAATTTAAAAAAATGCTTTATACTGCAGAAGCCTAATCTGAGTATGCAAAAAAAGTGCATTGTATGCACAATTAAATGCATACCTACTCATTTTACTGGAGAAGCCTAATGTAAGTGTGCAAAAAAAGTGTGTTGTTTACACTATTCAGCGCATACCTACTTATTATACTTGAGAATCCATATCTGAATAAGCAAAAAATATGCATTTTACGCGCGTTATTCAATGTAGAATGCGGGTTGAAAGTACGTATAATCTCAAATAAATGTACATTATTATAGTTGAAACGTATAAAAGGGGGTTGGCCAGAAAGAAAGGTTTATTTATATCTAAGGTCACTAAAGGACATACAAATCCGTACCAGATCTCATTTCCAAATAAAAAAATAAGAGTGAAAGAAAAGAATTTTGGAAAAAGTAGAATATCTTTTCCCCTAATTATGCTAAAAACTCAAGCCAAGTATCAAAATGCTTGCCAAGACCAGCCGCATCAAGCTCGTGCAAAATTGTGTCCATTTGGTGGTCCTGGTGCCCACAAAATCCTAAAACCCTATTTTCAACACTTTTTTACTCCTAACTTGCTTCCTAATTGAGTTATGACAATGAACATTGAGGCATTGGATTCAGCTTGTCAAAATACATCGAGGTTGTGAAAATTCTAACCCATCCGGTGCACCGGGGGTCCACAAAATACAAAAACATATCTCTACCCAAGTTTGTCTCCTATAACTCACCTCCTATTTATGCTACAACAATAAATGACGTGGCATTGCATTTGGATATTCAAGTCAAGTCGAGTGAATCCACGAAAGACAGCCTAGGCTTAGTTTTTCTCAGAGTTCCATAACTGGGAAAGTGATAAATGGGGTAATGATTAAAATTGGAAAATTATAGGTGCTACAAAATCATATATGGAGGGAAGGCGAGTTTGCAAAATTTTAGCCCTCTATCAAGATAATTGAACCTTACACCCACTGATTAAACTTTTGACAGCACTCACGGCTGAACTAATTCAAATTTGACCAACAAGTGGAACTTATAATGGAATTCAGCAGCTTTTCTGAAGCCATTGGGTCTCCAATGGAACATTCAATAAAAAAATTGTTATCAAATATGGAATCAGCCAGCACGTCTGAAAATATATATGATGATGTACTGTACATAATTTTTCAAAAATAATTTTTGCCCCCTTTTTTGAAACTCTGAGGGCCCTAACTAAAGATGGGTCTAAAAAAAATATTCTGCCTCATAACCCCGGATGGATTAACAATAAAAAAAAAAGAAATATTTTATGGATCTGTTTTGGATCTGAACACCATATATTCCAGTTTTCACTCTTATAATTGTATTACAAAGAATGGCACCCTTCTTTAAACCGATGTCAAAAAGCAAGTACCTATAGTATTTTCAGTATTTAATTGTACGTGTCGCATAAAATTTGGTGTATGATGCATAAACTTGTGAGTAAGGTGCATACAATTCGGCATATAATGGATACAATAAAATTGTGTGTATAATGCATAAAATTGTATGTACGATGCGTAAAATTATGAGTATGATGCCTGACAAATTTTAAATTTTATGTATGCGACATATACAAGACAATGTCAAAAATTATGAAAATGTGTAGACGGAGGAATTAAACAAAATTTACAAAAACGGTTTAAATTTACAACTCTTATATTAAAAGCATGTTCTGCTGTAAATGTTTCACTTCCCTTTTCAAATAATAACATGCAAGAGTATTGCAGCGATAAATCATTATACTGTCGATCGAATTAAGGACCAATTACTATTTGAAAATGGGTTATACCTCTTCTAAAATAGTATGGATTTTTACCTTTAATACCGATTGTACTTTAGGGGAAATTGGCTTTAGCGTAAAACAAATTGTGGATGCAGTTTCAGCAGTCAACAACGCATAAAACCGTTTAATAGGAAACAGTTTTAAGCAAGGAAGAACCATATATTACAACAAATTCTATTTTACTAAGATAGGTTAAAGAAAGAGACTGCAAAAACTGTACATCAAATGTAGAAAAAAGAATAGTTTTAATTTACAATTTTGAAAGAAAACAACTATGTTAAGAATTGAAAGATTAAAGCAATTAGGTTTGCACGTAAATACAGGTTTATATGATTATGAGATAAATTAAGACTACGGTTGAAAATTTGAAATTTGAAATTTGAAATTTTTGAAATGTTTATGATGGAGAGAATGTACCTTTAAAACCTTTAAAAGTGTGGTTGCTACCACACATCGTCCGCTTCTATATCGCTTCTCTCTCATTCACTGTCACCCGGCACACTGTGGCCGACTGAATTTGGTGCTGTATTTTAGGTGGCGGTGACAATGCGAGTTTTAGGTATTCGGCTGGTACGGGTGTTCGAATCCCCGTACCGCCCGAATACCTAAAAAAAAAACCCTTTAAAATATGTATCATTTATTGCAAACGTCGATGATGTTGAAAATCCAGGAACTCGTTGGATAGCAGCACGAATATCAGATAATATTACAATTTATTGTAAAGTTACGGGGATTCACCCCCACCTAAAGAAATTTTTAAATATTATAATGATTACGATACATGTTGTGACCATCTACATTATTAAGATAACTATTCCGTTCTTTGCAGACAGTTATGTGTGGAGTTTCTTATAAATACGTCTAAATTATAATTTTAAAAAATTATTACGTTTTTAGAGTTCCTTTGGACACAATGATAATACACAATAATGAATAAATAAAAAAAAAAAAAGTCTAGGTACGTTAATTAATTTAATGGGAAATGGCGGCATATTGCAAACCGAAATTTCGCCTCCTCTTAATTTACACGATCGTGATTATAAAATTGGTCGCATCTATTTCATAATATATAATCGTATATACAATATTACCGAAATAAATAATAATATAACTATCGGACTACGGAATAAAGGTTCAAATTTAAGTTTTAAATATAAAACCACTTAAGCGCTGGAATTATATATGATTTGATTCTTCTTCAGACAGATGTTGAAAACTCAATAGATGAGACAATCGATATTATTGAACCTTCTAAAAAACATGGTATTTTTGATGAAGGAAAAAAAATTAAACAAATACCTCGCAGACGTGATATTTGAAATTGATCGGAAAACTCAAAAATTTATTTTTAAAATAAGCGACCCGCTTTATTTATATTTCCCAAAAGAAAACTCTGGCTAATACAACGGGAATATCATTGGCAGCATTGCCATTACTTTGTTATAATTCAAATAATAGAATATAAATACCTAACTACATAAATTTTAATATTTCAAACTCGATCTTCTTCTCAAATTTTTATACTTTAACCATATTTCGTATAATTCGCACTAAGTAATTACAGTTTTTTTTTATAACGATGAAACGTCAAAAATACCGAACAAAATTTATTACCTACGCAATCGGAATCCGTGGCTGGAATAAATATTCGTTGCAACTTATCAGGAAATTCCTATACAAATGGTGGAGCCCTGGCCATGAAATTACAGAATCTGCGAAGAACATTGTTTGCTCACGTGTTGGCCATAATATTTTGTTGATACTATTGAAAATCGTATTACCAATCGAGATACCTAATAAATTAATCGATTTCAGCGGAGATAGGGTCGCCGCTATCTAAGTATTAGAATTGCGCAAACAATAATAAGACAATGCCCTATTTATTATTTAACGCGTTAAAAAAGAAACTTTTTAAAATTGGATTTGGCTGTAATATTTGTACCACAAATAAATATAAAAAAATACTTCTCCAAAGCGTAAAATGACTAAAAATGATCTCCAATTGCGATGAAATTAATAACGTTAAAAGATCACGCGTTTTTAAAAAGTATTGGACTTAAAGTTCTAAAACGGTACTGTTAACTATACCTAATAATAGTCTTATAACATCCGAGAAAAATTCGAAATTGGTAACGGAATCGTATTCGTCAAAATTGATGACCTAATTATCCTTATACGCAACTAGTGGACTAAATACAAGCGATGAAATTCGTATTGGCGTAGATCACATTTCCCGGCGATTCTCGTCTTCATGGTATCACATCAGTGTTGAATTGCTGCCAAACAACTGTACTCTCGATTATAGTGGTTTGGCTGTCCTTTTCACCAATGCCACTATTTACCTAAATGGTCAAATTGTGGAACATAGGTACGTTTCCATTCGAATATACGTAGCATATTTACTACAAACCTCGCAAAATGCTGCACCACCCTGCTACCGTCGATACGCATTTATTTATCCGTCAGACATTTTGTTAACCCCCCATACGAGTCGTCGTCATTTCAAGATAACAAATTTTAATTTGTATTACCCTTACACACGATTTTTGGTTTCATCGTTGATTTATGAAAAACCTATTTTAAATGCGCGTTAACAATTGTTTCAAAACGAGTCGTTGATAATAAAATGTGTTTTATCATCGTGTACAATTTCTGATAAAGGCGCCTAATCTTAAAATGACTGTTAATTCTCTTTCTTGGACAATACCGTAAATTATATTCGGCTTACAGATTAAATAAGAAGAGTTCGATACTCGAATCCATTGAAAAATGATGGCGCGTTATCTGATCCAGAGTTAGAGCTATAATAGGGATGTTCGTGAAAATACCACATACTTTCACAAAATAAAGAATTTAACTCGAATATTAAGATATGGTTAATTTTCTCGGAATTAGCTTTCAACAATTACGAAAAATAAATTTTAACCCGACTGTGGGAAATTCCGCCGTATCGACGTACGCGATATTAAGTAAGGCATACTTGGACGTGTAAAATATTATCCGTACGAATCTTATAATATTCCAATTTTAAATCTAGCAACTACGCGTACTTTTACGAAGAATTTCGAACTGAATTATAATGAAACTTAATTGCGAGCATTCGCTTCCAAATTCCACATTATAAAAAAGCGTATTCCAAAACCGATAAGCCGTGTATACGTTATTAATTTATGCAGTATTGTGATGCGGCATTGAAAAGTGAAGGCGCATCAACTCTGAAAATGAGCGCTACAATGAACAGTGCAGAACTCCAGCAGGAATTACAGCTCACACAATTTCGATTTACGAAGAATTACCTATTCGCCTACAACGCCCTTAGCGAAGAAGTGCTCCGTATTTTTAATAAGTTAAAATTTTTCCCTCCACTATATTCAACCTTTACGAACACGCGACCTGTTCGTAATTACGACCGAGTGTTTTTGTCTTGCACGTACTGCGATGTTTTTCATTCTCTAAAAATGTCCCGATTTTACCTACCTACCTTCGGTAATTTCAACGTCCACTTGGCCTAGTCGCGGTACCGTATAAATCAACGTTTACCAATTATCGTTTAATAAATAATGAAATTGTCAATATTTTACTACCTACGTCTGCCAACATAGCGGATTATTATGACATTCCTACCTGCCGAATTGTCGTTATCGCGAATGTCGATTTATTTTTATTTTTAAGACTCGCACGTCTATAATATACGCTTCGGCCGTGTGCGGTCTGATTTTCTCATTTGTGTAAAATGTGGTCTCCTATCTATCGTCGATCACGCCGTCCTAAATTCAAACTGCACTTTTGCGAAACCAGCATTGGGTGAGAATTTGGTAAAAAAATTTGTCTCTACTTTTACTGAAAAAGATCTTAACGTTTCTTTTACGACGCGTAATGTTCCACTAAATGTGTACATACATTTGCGCATCTTTCGCATAAACTACAGAATCTAATTATAAATTTATAATAGCCTACGCGCAATAACAAACGCTACATCGATATCGCAATTATATTTATTTTTATTCGAATATGCGATTTAGCTTAAAATATAACAACGATACTTTTATAAATCACCGTCGGTATCGTCGGTATCGTCGGTATCGTCGGTATTGTGAGCACACTATAATGTGCCGACGAAATCGATGATTGTGGTGCTGATAAAGAAGAATCATAATCATAATCAAAATATAAACCGCACGATAAACTTCTATTTTTCATTTCAAATTTTTTTGTTTGGGCATCTTACACGTAGGTGTTGAATAATCATTACCACCAAAAATAACGATATAAAAAATATTATAAAGGAAACAATTGGTACAATATCGTGTTTTTCGTTACGCATAATATTAACGTTAAGGCGATTCATTTTCACAACTGTAAAATACAAATCGAAACGAGTAAAAGACAAATACCTTCGTTATATTCTGTGGCAAAGTTATACTTACTACTAAAAAAATGAAAAAATTTTAAATGAATTTCATTACCATCCTCTAAAGCCGAAGGGTGTTCTAAAATACTTTAGCTATTTGTATAGGATTTACACGTGCAAATTTTTACAATTAAGTACATCACATTGATTGCAAACCACATTACTACGATACTTTTCTTTACAATGTTCTGTAAGACGAGTAGGTAAAATGCAATTTTCTTTCAAAATTTTAAATCTACGGAAAAAAAAAACACCGAATATTTGTGTTTATAATGTTTTTATCGCGCTAATGTTGTAAAAAAAATTGGATTTTTAGTCAAAAACAATCGGTATCTAGACATAATTTTTTTACCAAAAATAGTCTGCAAATTACTTTTAACTTCGTTTTTCTACTGGAAATTTGTTTACTTACTGAACTAGGATGTTTAAGTGGAATGGAGAATGATATTTGTAAATTTTCAAATTAATAAATAGCTTAAAGGATGAATTTGACAAAATAGCAATAGGCGTACTGTAAACAAATATCGACAAATTCATCGGTCATATTACGCCCAACTATTTTTATTTTATTTTAACGTTTCTTTATATTCGTGAGCAAAAGTGATAGGCTGTACATACAACACACTGCCTTGTCGTTGCTTATTAACAGTAGGTACCAAAGAACTTACGATACCATATCCTGCTTTTGGAATCACCGAATAGTAGTTGCTGCGCAAATAAAAGGCGCATCGTCTGGGTTGAATTTGTAAGCTATGCTCGCTGAGTAATTTTGAAAATGCCGTCGCCGCAACCACTATCCGAACTTTTAGCAATCAAAAGGTGCTCTCTATATTGGATAAGAATACAACTGTGGAAAATCAGTGGTCTCTGAAACGGAGCCGAATTTGATATCGAAGTTCAAAATTTCATGGGAATATACGCATCTAATGTATAAAAAGAAACGTAAATAGGTATATTTTTTATAAACTAAAAAAAGAAAAATATGTGAACTAATTTTCGTATTTGCTTCCACACACTGGCGTGGAATTTATCGGTTTCAACGTATAAATATCGTCTTCATTTTTCACAATTATCGAATCGTACTGGGTGACAACACCTAGCTCTTCCCAAAGTTGCAAATCTCGTTCAAACCACAAGTAGCAGGATTCTTATTTTGTATTGACCCGGAATTAGTATAAATTCCTTTGAATACAACCGAGGCGCTAATTTGCGGATTGATTTAGTATTTCTTACACGATAACTTTCTTTTCAATTCGATTAAACATTCGCTACAACTCTTCTTTTCGGTCTTCGTTTAATTTATGGAATTTAGCGTTTGAGCCATTAAATAAAAAGATTTATTATTAAATCCAAAACACCTTTTATCTGTAAAAATGTAAAAATTCACTACCGCTTAAAACAATAAACCGCCAATAACTATTTATTGTCGTCGTTGTTTAAAATTCTTTTTTTATATTATGTAAATACGTGTAAAAGACTACGCTGCCGAATTCAATGAAATATCGTTATGAAAAATGTTAGCTTTTATATCTATCCCCCTATTCTCCAGAAACTTCAATCCACAAAAAAAAAAAAATAAAAAATAGTTGCCCTTTTCTCTTCCACGACTTTTAAAAATAAAGTTGATTGCAGCTTCAGCGAATCCAACAACAACGTATACGTGTAGTCGGACAAAATTAATTATCCGCTCGATTCTTCTTCTTCCTCTATCATAATGGCAAAAAAATAACCACGCAGTTATACGCGAAGGTTATCAGTTTACAAAAAATCAAGACAATAAATGAAAAAAGAACTACGTTATCCACTTTTTTACGTCACGTAGTAATAACAACAATATATTATTAGAACAATGCCCAGGGCTACAATTTTGTTGCAACATATTCTCTCCTTTCTTTCTTCTTTTGTAACTATAATTGTTCAAACACGTGTTGTCTTGCATTCTCCATTGACAAAAAATTTCATCTGTATACCTGTTTCATATACTTCATCTCATTAACCACTTGTAATAGCCTCGTGGTTAAAGCTGGTTAAAGCGTCAGTCCTTTTACTCGAATGTATCGGCTTCGAATCCTCCCCTTACTGACCATACGCTTTTTCAAATATCTATCATTTTTTAATTTAATAAATATCAACGACAAAAACAACAACATCATCACCACCTTCTTCTTCTTCTTCTTCTTCTTCTTCTTCTTCTTCTTCTTTGATGATGATGATGATGATGATGATGATGATGATGATGTCATTGTCATTATTATCACCAGTATCATCATCATCATCATTACCCAAGCTATAATTTCCTTTCTATACGACGGTCGTATAGAAAAAAAAAATACCCCTCTTGGTATATATACTTCTTACATGTATAAATAAGGGCGCCAGGGTATTTCGATGGTAAACATCGAATGGGAATAGAGATCACAGGATATGTGGACTCGTGAACGAGTAAAGTAAATTTGGCCAATAAGGCTGCCAGGATATACGGACTGGCGAATGAGAGTGAAAAATAAAATTGTTACACGCTGTTTAATCAGTTTCACACCCGTTGAGTAGTATGTAAATGTTTATTAAGGATGGGAGAGAGTATATGGGTGTGGGGTTTGCCATGTGCAAACTTACATCTATACCCTGGCATCCTTAATAATAAATATGTACATACTATGGCTCTATACCCTTTGACTATACATAACCATAGGTATGGACAAAGCGTCGTGATAAGAATATGAAGGAAAGATATCTTCTTTAAATAAGCATAGGTAATTAAAGGAATTTGCTTTTTATGGATCTACCAGCAACTAGCTACTAGCTACTAGCTACCAGCTACTAGCTACCAGCTACTATCTACCAACTACTAGCTACCAGCTACTAGCTACCAACTACTAGCTACCAGCTACTAGCTACCAGCTACTAGGCAGCTAGCCTACCTACAAGTTTTTGAGAAGCTATAGGAAAAGACAAATAACCCGTTTCGGATTTTGCCACAGAACATTTCTGTAATATCTGCACGTGAAGAATATGCCTCAGATAACAAAATTGTGAGTGGGAGAGGGGAAGAAGTGAGCGCGGAACGAAGATCCGAAAGTTTTGCGTGGGGATGGCGGAATTTAGGAACGCGGGATGATCAAAGGCCGAAGTGAAATTTCAGTGGTGAAACAATGTACGAGACAAAGGCAAGATGAAGGTGGCCGTGGATGGGCGATGGGAGGAGAAGGATGAGGAGGAAGCGAACAAGCGAGCATCGAGGCGAAATGACGTATGTCCGCACCAGCTTTAATCTGCCGCTTCGCTCGTAGTCATGCGGAGAAAACGTTGTTCTCATAGGACCAGGTCTGGCTGCAATTTAGTGTCTATTGGTTTTGTAGCTTCTGAAAAAACGGAAATAAAAGATGGCTGAAGTGATTCTTAGAAAACTTTAATTTTTCTCATTATTTTGGGAAATTTTGGACTCGTTTTTCGTTACAATATAACGATTTTCACATTTTTAATCGTTGATGAATGGGAAAACTCGCTTTTTTAGCCAAGTTCTTAAAAAATTGTGGCGAACATGGACGGGGTAGGGGTAGGGGTAGGTGGGCGACGGCCGAGCGCCGAGTTTGTCCGCAATTTCGCGTGTTCGCCTCCGAAAAGGCGTTTGCGCACACAACGCGATACTTTTGGCTGCGGGACCAAGCAGAGCGTGCGTGCGTGCGTGCGTGCGTGCGTGCGTGCCGTGTTTGTGTTCGCTTCGACTCACCTAAAAGGTCGAGTAGCTAAGAGGCGAAAAACTGCGCTGCTGCGATTTACGCCCCCGTTTCTCTCGATTCGAACCATTCGTCTACTTGACGCGCAGCGCAGCAGCTATTTGTCGGTGTTTGGGCGACCGGTGCCGCGCCACCCCACCCTCCGTGCGTGGCCGCGAAAAACACACCGCCGTGTCATTGGGCGTTGACGTTGGGCGCAGTTGGTCGCCGATCCGTTGGGCCGTAGTGCGGGCGCGGGCGCGGGCGTAATGCGGGTGGCGGCGGCGAGGAGTGGCGTTCGCCGCGAGCGCCGAACGCGCAAGAAAATACGCGTACGTCGGCGTTTGGTGCGTCGGCCACGCGCACGACACTCGTTTCGACGACGCTGTTCGACCGTTGCGGCCCACCCGAAAGGCAAATGCGCGCCTATAGGCGTTGCGCCTTTTTCTCTCTTTCGAAACGAAGCCTTCATATTATAGGGACGTTATACGTACGGGTAGCGAAAGCGTCGCGTCCCGTCGCGTCCCGTCGCGTCCCGTCGCGTCCCGTCGCGTCCCGTCCCATATTGGGCGACGAAAACAGCGCATCGCCAATTAAGAAAAGCCGAAGCGAAGGAATAAATAATTTGCGCGGCAACCTGCGCGACCAAATGTGGATTTTCTTTGTTCAAAAATCACCTCCGTCGCCGACGTATAGACTACGTATATTTTTTGCACAAAATTACCAAATATCGCAGGAAAAAACGAACAACGCGATAAAATACCGTACCGATTCGGTATCACGTTTTGGAAACATTTTTAAAATCGATTTTTCACACTTAATTGTGTCAAAAATGATTACGGTCAGCCTATTGTGAAATCAAAAATTGGTGCGAGTTCGTAAAGACACAGACGCGACGCGAGTTTAGGAAGTAATTTCGACGGTTCTGTTGTTGCGTGCGTGCGACGAGAGTCGTCGATTGTAATGTATGGAAAAAAAAAGAAAAAAAAAAAGAAAAAAAAGAAAAGAAACCAAAAGAAAACGACGATTAAAATCTGGTTCGACGCGAAACGAAGTGGTTACGAAAATAGGTAAGGTATTAGCCGAGATTTTCGTGTCCGTCTGCGTCACTAGTGACCGCAAGCGGGTGGGGACGGGGACGGGGACGGGGGGTGGGCGAAAATCGATCTTTCGCCGAGGTCGGATCGTTTTTCAGGTTAAAACGAGTATTTTTCTCGACGAAGCCACGAAAATGAACTTTTATCAGAACCATTATATATATATATTATCGGTGGGATGAAAGAGGGACAGTCGCACCGAATAGCCAGCCGATAAGTTGGGCACAAACAAACGGACGAATGAAAACCGAAATTACCGAGTGTGGTCCTTCGTATGGGTGGTAAGGTATAGAGGTTGCCGACTGTTTGTACCGAATTTCAATTTCGTGACCGTCCCAAGAGAACTGAAACCTTTATCGAGATAATGATAATACGAAAAATTAGCACCTCCGACGCACAACAACGCCGCCGAATGAACCGTAATACCGATAAGAACCAAATTTGGAAACAACGTCGTTATACGTACGTATACCTAATTATTTCGAATCGATAAACGTGCCAAATTTACGCCTGGAAATGGACTCGACGCGAAAGTGGTGGTGGTGGTGGTGGTGGGGGGGGGGTACGATGGGTATAACGTATTTAAAAAAAAAAAAAAAACGAATTCTCAAAAGTAAAGCAAAAATAGTCGAAAGATCACGAAACGAAAAACGTACCCGCTGCCGCCCCTTAGTCCGAATTCTCGGGTAGTTTTAATAAGTAGATTTTTTTCTCAAAAATCTTCTTAAAAAACAAAAAAAAAACAAAAAAAAAACATAAAAGCTAGGGTAGGGAGGATTAGAATATTTTTTCCGTCGTTAATGTATCTGACGATGTATCGGAATTCGTGGGAGAGAGAGGCGCGGTTTCTTTTTCCGTTTTCTTTTCCGTTTCTTTTCCGTTTCTTTTCTTTTTCTTTTCTTATTATTTATTATAATCGTCGCAAAAGTTTCGTCGCAACCGTTGCTTCGGCACCCCGTTCCTTTTTTTGGTTTTTTCCGTCACTTTTATGTACGTACTGGTGGCGGTAAGGTTGTGAAGTGAGCGTGTAGCTGCGGGGCGGGGGGAGGTCGGTTTAGACAGACTGACGGTTGCGACGACCCCGCGGGCGGTAGGGTGGGAGGGGATCGAAATGAAAATACGAGCGAAGAAGAAGAAGAAGAAGAAGAAGAAGAAGAAGAAGAAGAAGAAGAAGAAGATGGCGGTCGGAAGCGAGAAAGGTGTTTTTTATGCGCGTCGGCGAAGACGTTGCGTACGTAAGCAAATAACGGGTTCGTCGATTTCGACGGAAAGGGCCGCGGTGCGGGCGCCAATCGCGATCCACGAACCGGTGGGTGGGACGGCGACGACCCGTCTCAGCGGGTGCGCCTACATTTGGTGATGGTGTGTTTAGGCTACGTAAGCGTATCCGCATTCGCATTCGCATTCGCATTCGCGTCCGCGTCCGCGTCCGTATGCGGACGAAGCAGAGACACGCGGCTAAAAGAGATGTCCGACGTGTTGCGTACGCGCGCTGTGCTTTGAAAATACCCGAAAGGAAGAGAAGAGTTTTATACGTTGTGCGCGTCCGAAGTGGCGCATATTTCCAAGCGAAAACAGACGTCTCTTCGAAAGTGCGCGCGCACACTCTCCAGCTACGACGCATGCGCAGCACTACCGCGTCTTGGACGTGTTCGCGATCGGACCGGACATCTCTTTGGCCGCGTGTCTCTCTCTAAAGTCTGTACCCGTCTGCGTGTGCGCGCATTGCATTGCTGCTGTTGCACGTTACGTACCTTCCTTCCCCCACATTTGTAATACAATGCGCGCGCGTACAGCCTATAATTGAAATTCCTCTTCCTCGATTACGACGTACGCAGGTAAGTGAGTACAGCGGCTCGCAGCGTACGGGAAAAAAGAACGTTCCGTTAGTTTTAGTCGGGCCGAACAACTCGAGCAACGTAATACGTGTGTAGTAGATAGGTAGGTAGGTAGGTAGGTAGTGTAGTGTAGGTAGGTAGGTAGGTAGGTAGGTGAGTAGGTGAGTAGGTGGGTAGGTGGGTAGGTGGGTAGGTGGGTAGGTGGGTAGGTGGGTAGGTGGGTGGGTGGGTAGGTGGGTAGGTGGCTACCTATTTATTAGGTATACGCGGTAGGTGTATCTATCCGAATTATCGCGTTCGTAATTACGTCGACAATTAAGATGGCGATATTCGAATAAATAAGTTCGTATCTACTTGGTTAATCGTCGGTGACTGGTCGTAAACCGTAACAACCACACGCACACCTTTCGCATCCATCCGTCAACTCGTAGTAGCGTTAATCGACGTATTATTGCGCTGGTCGGGTCGATGAGCGACGCGTAGTGGATTGAGATGCCCTCGCCTTTATACACCCCGTACGTTCGTCGAATTTCCTCCAACTCGAGATCATGTCTCCTAATGTAGCTGCACGGGTGGAGGTACCTACCTACCCGTAATTTTCGGCAACGTCGTGCGTGTTTGCGCAGCAACGGTCGTGTCGCAACGAGGCGTTCGAAATACGCGCGACGCTTTTGCGACCGAGTTGAAACCGAAGCTGGTGCCGGGTACGCAACCGTTCTAACACGTCGTACCTGTCACGCGTCGAACGGGTCGAATGAGAACCGTTAACGACTGCTGCCGCCGCCGCCGCCGCCGCCGCCGCCGCCGCCGCAGCATTCGAAACGGCGGTGCCGGTCAAAAAACCTCACGTCGAAAGAGAGAGACGGAGAAAGAGGAAGACGACAGAGGAGAAGTGGCAGCCGAATAAGCGAAAGACGAATCGGTTCGAGTGGCTGGGCGCGCCGTACCCGTACTCGGACGTAGACGTCGACGAATGAAAAATGCTCGGTCATCGATCAGATTGAAGAGGACGTAGACGTCGACGTAGACGTAGACGTGGACGTGGCCGTGGCCGTGGAGCGGCGCGACGGTTGCAACAAGCGCGTATAATATTATAATACAGGTATGACGAATCATTCGCTTGGCTCTCTGATACGTATTATACGTACAGGTACGTCTACCTATCGGACGGGTGGGTGGATGGATGGATGGATGGATGGATGGATGGATGCATGCATGCATGCTTGCAGACGGTACGGATGCGACGTGGCTAATGCGGCGAGGACAACCGATGTTCGCCTGCGGTTGCGGAGGGTGCGCTGGTGCGGCGTGCATAGTGTGTCTGGTCGGCCGAGCAGCCGCCGTACACAAATGGGCGCGCAACGAGAGGACAGGCCGCCCGTGCGGGCCACGCATTCTGCTCGATGACTCGGCGGCCGGCGATAACGAGGCGACGCGTCTCCACCACCACCCCGCCACCGCATCTATCGTCCTAATAATCGTCGATCGTTTCGTTTGAACTGTCGCGGAGAGGCTGCGCTGCGCGCCCAAACGCGCCTACCGAACCATCGACGAACCGCCGCATACCTACGTCGGTCCCACCCGTACCCGAATACCTACGGATACGCAGGCGATAATCGTTACGCAGCCTACCTACGTTTATAGGTGTGGACGGCGACACGGCGACACGGCGACACGGCGACACGGCGACACGGCGACGATGAGATGGAGAATCGTCTCTCTGTTCGCAGCGCGTGTACCCAAGTATTCGGCGTGCGTAGCCGGCGAACGAGCCGCCGGTATTGGTGTGCCCCGCCTTTTCAAACGTGCGTACGCAAACGTCGCGTGTCGAGCTACGAAAACGTAGCTAATCGACGTACGGCCAACCGGCCATTTCATTTCGCCTTTATGTGGCGGACGCGCCACTTGTCGTGGGTTTTTGACGGCCCTGCCGATCGCCAGTCCGCGCCTCCGTAGCGACGCGTTTACCACTCTCGACCATCAGTTACAGCCAACTGCCTGTAAGGCTATAACGTCCGCGACTGTACAGTAAGTAAACCCGTAGCTAGGAGGCTATAATAACCTACAGCCTATAGCCTATATAACCTATAATAACAATAATTACGATTGCCGGTTTACAATGTCGTCGCCGTCGCCGCCGCCCTTTGCTTTGCGCCGCTCGGCCATCTTGCGCGAAGATGAGACGTAGGCTCGCGCGCACCCTTCGTGCGTGTGTACGATGCGAATCACGCACACCGAAGGCTACGATGGCCTTAAGTGGTGGAGCAGCGCACATCGTACGCTCGTCGCCGTGCGCGCCATCATTCGCGGTTAGTTGCCATCAGCTGGCTGATACGCACCCGCGCACCCGCGCACCCGCGCACCCGCGCCATAGCCGAACGCCAGTAGTCGATGGCGGCGTCACGGCGTCCGTCTTATTGCGTTGGCAACGCGAATTGCGCTGAAGCAGCAGAACTGTACGTTGGAGCGGCAGGCCTAACGATCGGATCGTTTCGGTAGCACCGATTCGCCGTCACCTGGGCCGCGTTCTCCGCACCCGCGAGTCTCGCAAAGGCGTCAGAAAAAGAAAGTGAAAGATACGCGAGTGCCGCTGTGGCTGTGGCTGTGGATGGATTGGTGGATTGGTGGATTGGTGGATTGGTGGATTGGTGGATTGGTGGATTGGTGGACTGACGGATTGATGTTGATGTGTAAACCTGAAAATTTGTAAACAACTACGAAAAAGGCAAATTTTTCATTAATTTTGTACCCTGTGGCGTCGTCTTGCAGTTACGTAGGCACGACGAAATGTGACGTAGTTTTCGTACTCGTATGAGGAGCCGCAAAAGTCGAATTTCATTTTTCTCGGTTGTCCCTCATCGACGTGTTTTTGTTGTTCAACTCGAGTTTGGTTGGGTGACGGCAGGTAACCGTCACGAACAGGTGGCCGTCGCGACTTGGCTCTTCAGTTACGAGTTGTCCGTTCCGAATACCCGCCGCGCCAGGTTTTCATTTCTTTTATTTTTTTTTTTCTTTTTCAAGTATACTTTCGAACCGCCAACGACGATCGAAATAATTATACTATCGCGCGTAGATTCCAACAAATTTTCTCCTCTTTGCGCCATCACCAACTTCAACTCTCTCACTCGAATAACGACAGGAATCTTTGACTGAAACTCGCAGGGTTTGTAGATTCGCAGTACGGCAAATTTGCCGTTAACGTTTCTTTTTTTTTTCGTTCGTCTATTTTCAAATTGCCAAAGACGATTGAAAAATTCGGTGAAATTTTTTAAACATTTTCTCCTCTTTCCAACGATACGAACCTCAGCTCCGTAGTATGAATAGCCGAATAGCGGCTGAGCAATCATCGAGTGAAAGATCGGACGTTCCTCGATTCCAAAAAACGGCAAATTCGCTCGTAAGATGATTCGATAATTATTCGGTAATTTCGTAAATTCTATCTTTTTTCCGCTTTTTCCAAGCCCAGGCCTCAGCCCCCCCAGCCCTTTGGCTCGAGTAGGGGCCGAGCAATTATCGAATGAAAATGTCGGTAAGTTTGTTTCAAAATTAAAATGTTGCGTTCAACTTCCATAGTTGATGAGGGGCACGCTCGCGCGCACGCACGCCCACATACGAAGCCGTATCAACGAGACGAACGGCCGCACTCCGCAACGCGTCTTCACGTTGAGTGAGACTCGAGCGTTCGTTTGACCAGCGTAACGCTGCGGGTGCTCGTAGGTTGCAGTGGCGGATAAAATATTTTACCGAAGCAGCGAATCTGTACTCGAGTAGTGCCTACCTGCCTACCGTTCTAGGATAAGGGGGGGGGAGAGAGAGAGAGAGAGAGGTGTAAGCATCGACGGAGTTGCGATCCGACCGTCTGACGCATCCGAGTCTGACGCAGTCCTTACTGGCGAGTCGACACGTTTACGCATCGAACACCATTTGGAGGCAGGCTGTCCGTCTTAATCGTTGCTAAAAATAATATTAGAAGATATGCTTTGTTATCGTCAGCGGTGCTGGTTGCGAGCTCGGTAAATACCGTTATTGTATTAAGTATTCAGGTTTTTTTTCCTTCCTTCCTTCCTTCCTTCCTTCCTTCCTTCCTTCCTTCCTTCCTTCCTTCCTTCCTTCCTTCCTTCCTTCCTTCCTTCCTTCCTTCCTTCCTTCCTTCCTTCCTTCCTTCCTTCCTTCCTTCCTTCCTTCCTTCTTCCTTCCTTCTTTCCTTCCTTCTTTCCTTCCTTCCTTCCTTCTTTCCTTCCTTCCTTCCTTCTTTCCTTCCTTCCTTCCTTCTTTCCTTCCTTCCTTCCTTCCTTCCTTCTTCCTTCCTTCCTTCCTTCTTCCTTCTTCCTTCCTTCCTTCCTTCTTTCCTTCCTTCTTTCCTTCTTCCTTCCTTCCTTCTTCCTTCCTTCTTCCTTCCTTCCTTCCTTCCTTCCTTCCTTCCTTCCTTCCTTCCTTCCTTCCTTCCTTCCTTCCTTCCTTCCTTCCTTTCTTTCTTTCTTTCTTTCTTTCTTCCTTCCTTCCTTCCTTCCTTCCTTCCTTCTCTCCCTCTCTTCCTTTCTTTTACGCCTGCGTTAACATTATTCCATAAAATTCTGCGCTACCCACCACCTATTCGACGTGATTCGTACCCGTATTTCATTCGTTTTCTCTCTCACTTCGGGTCTGTCCTCCCTCCCGAACGTGTGACACGGCAGATTCAAGAGCTCAGAACGAGTGGCATAGAAGGTGAACAGGGCTACGCGCAGTAATTTGGTGCCGAGGAGGAATAACCATATTGGTGTTCGTGGCGCCAGCTGTGAGATTTACCACCAGAAGGGGTCTACAAACTGAAAAAATAAAATTTCGCCGGAGCGACGGAAAATTTTTTTTTTTTTTTTACAGAAAAATAATCTACTTGGTAGGCTAACTTACCTAACTGAAAAACAAATCAATTCGTGCCACAAAGTAAGGGAGCAGTGCGAGAAAGTCAACTCTTAAGTGAGCACGCGCCAAATCATATTTTTTCCCACAGTATGAAATTCCTTACTTTTCTTTCAGTTCAGACGCGTAATAAAATGCACTTTTTGAGAGGGTGTTGTGAAAAAACTCTCCGTCTATCTGCCTGTATATGTTTGTCCGTATGTCTGTCTGTCTGTCTGTCTGTCTGTCTCTCTTTCTCTTTCGTGCGAGTTGAGAAATAGTGTATATTATTACACACCCGGGGTCAAAAGTGAGCATTTACATGTAGCGAATAGAGCAATTCCCCGGGTCATGTAAAACTCACATTTGAATCTCGTCGAGGAAGATATTATTTATAATTATTAATGTTCGGAAACTAAGAAACGTTAAACTTCTATCATAATGAATGACGAGTCTTTCGCAACAATTGTAAAAAAAAAAAAAGGAACAAAATATCAGCTTCCTCATTGTGGCAGATTTAACATTTTATTCGGAAAGTGTAACCGCTACCTCGATGTATAGCGAATGTGCTTCCATGTAAGAAGATGCTCCACATTTTTACAAGGAGGCACATTCATTTTACATCGAGATTACTATTCGTCGATATGATAAGAGCCTACATTTCGCCCGCAAAATACCGGCGTAAACGTCGCCTTTCTCATCGTGTAGATAATTAAATAAACATTTATAAAAAAAATTATTTTCATTTCCTCGTATACGTTAGCCTTTACCTCTATTTCACTTTAAAACCACTTTTACTCGAAAACTATCTCATCGGTTCTGAGACAAAAAAAAAATGTGGGACCATCGTGGGATCACACTCTATCACTTGTGGGGAAAAAAAGAAAAAGAAGAAAAAAAAGATGAGTTCGATCGGAGCTATACTCGGGAATGATTAACGCGTAGATTGATGTGTAAACACACTTACACACCTACGCAGAACGAGAGTTAGAGTTAGAGTTACAATATTGTGAGAATTAGGCGCAAATATGAGGTTCGACGATCGTAATTCTCATTTTTCCGCTACCGTAGATCGAGCGCTAAGACGTTTGTTTGCCCGTCAATAATTTGATGTAAATCCGTAGTTAGCTAGATACGGTTCTGTAGAAATTCGTGGACGAACGTAATGATAATAATAATAATAATTACGTACCTATATACGCGCGTAAAAGGATCGAATTGAGACGCTTACATTTTTTCAATTTGGTTAAACGTACGAACGAACCGATAAGAGTATAAATAAATAAATAAACAAATAAGCGGGTAAATGTGCAGGCTAGACACGACATGCGCGAGGCCTGTATTGTGTAGCAAGTACGTGGATTAGGTTAGGCTGTACTCGCAACGGAGGACTGTACCGTTTCGAGCGGTTTAATTTTGCGTCACCTCCTGTCCGGCCTTACGAGCTGTTACCAGTGTACATTGTAGGCTCGTACACGAGTGGGTGGGTACCTACCTACCTACCTACCTACCTACCTACCTACCTACCGCGGCTATAGACACCTCTATTCCCGCGTTAATCGGGTATTGATTACCGGTCACTGTGCACGTAGACGCGCGACGTGGGTGCCCATTGCCCATTGCCCATTGCCCACTGCCCATTGCCCGCTGCCCGCTGCCCGCTGCCCGCTGCCCGCTAGCTGCCAGTCGTAATACGGATGTAAAATACGTACACGGGCCTCGTTCCATCCTCCTTATCCGTTTGGTTTTTATCGTTTCAGCCCAAAGCGAACTGAACGCCTGCTATTCCAAAGAGGAGATGGGCGGTAGTAGAAGTCACGTCGATAACTGGCCGCTGTATATCGGGCCATACAGCATAGGCAACATAGCCAGGCCCAACATACTGGCGGCGCCTCCGTTCTCGTTAACGCACCATCCGGCATTCAGTCTGAGTCCGCCGTACTACCACCACCAGTCTTACGGCACCGCCGGCGCTTCCCTGCCGATTCCGCCAACCTGCCGCTACCCCTACCTCGGAACCATATCGGCGTTGAAAAATACGGAGTCGCTGTTCGCCTACTCGCATTCGCCGCCGCTCGCCTATTCGGAGGTAAGGCCCTCGACGCACTCCCTGCCTGCGCCCGTCCTACGATATTTTACCGTACGCACGTGTGCGGCATACCTTTTTTTATATGATTTTCTAACGATACGTGTATTCGGCGCGTCCGGGCGCGCTATATAATTCGTGGTCCGGTTAAATATGTGACAAAAAACCAAGTATACGTATCTGGGGTGTAGGGTTGTTAGCCGGCCACCCTGGATTAATTAACGTATCTACCGAAAATTGCGGCCACCTCCTCGCCACTCGCGTTTTTGGGTCGTCCAAAATTTCGTTTTCTTTTTGCGACGAAAATAAATCGGTAAAAAATTGTTGGCCGTAAAATTTTCTACGAAAGAAGACGACGTGCACTTTTTTGCCCAACACACGCCCCCTTCTCTTCGGAGAGTCTTGAAAAAGTCATTCGTGTCAGCGAATGGTTTATTACGTTCGACAGCTTTATACGGGAAATATTACCGTAATATTACCGTAATATTATCGTACCGTTTAGATAATTCGTAAATCTTCTAATAGATATTTTCTAACCATCCTCCCTCTTCCGTAACCACCCCTTCCTACGAAAAAGGTCGCACGCAGTTTTTATCCTGACGCACGCCCCCTTCCCCTTCAACGAGTCTTGAAAACAACCAAATTGCCAAATTCGGCGAATACGGCCGTTCTCGAGACTCTACGTAGGGGTGGGGGCGTCAGACAAAAAACTTTTTTAAGCCGAAAGGGATGATAAAAGCTCATCGTGAGGGCAGTGCGTGGTAGAAAATATGTATCGGGTTTGCGAATTATATACGTAGTACGATAATATCATTAGTAGGCGACACTTTCCATATATAGTTCCGTCGAACGTGTTCTCGGTGGAGAATGTTTTTTTTTTTTTTTTTTTCTTCTTCATCATCATTTCGATGCCGATTTGACCATCAGTTTTGCGAGCTAAGAGAATGTAAAAGATGGCTAAAAAATACGTGCCCGATTCGAAATGTGCAAAAAAAAAAAAAAAATTAATTTTGTACCTTTTCGGATTTGCACGGATAGGCTGCAGCCTCAGTAGCCCGCTGGTAAATGCGGCGCCACTTGGAAAGGTGGGCATGGCGGATTCCCTCCTTTGTGACGATAAATTTCTACTCGCTCTAATAATTACGTATATTATAATTACTATACTGGGTATACGAGCCGGCTCTGCGTGGCGCTTTGGCTTGCGCAGGTCCTCCATTTTTTCTACCATACCTCGATATGCGGTACGTGACGCTGTACAATTTGTCGTTTTGTGCCGAAACGACGACGAACACGTTTTTTTTGGTGTCTGCGTGTAGGCAGTGGCGGGTGCGCGCCTCCGATACGATGGCGTACGTACCTAATTGGCGCGATCGTTGCGTGCGAATAATTTGGTGAAAATTATTTCAACGAAGAAATTAACGGCTCGTACGTTTTATTATAGCGATATAAAAACACCGAAGCGACGCTCGGTGGTGTTTTGGCTCTCCTAACAGCCGTCGTGTGGATGTTCGCCGGTACAGTTAGTTGGGTCACTCCGTACAATTCGTTGTTTCGGTGGAAACAATCGACTATTTTGTTTCTCGATAGTTGGCCCACGGATCCGATCAATTTTTCAACATCGAATAAAACCGAATATTTATATACGCTCCGTATTCGTTTGTCCACCCTCTTCTATACCAGTACGTAATCTCCAAATATGCTGCGGATCAATTGCGAATCCCCGGCATATTATAAAAGATGTACGTCCTCGTCAGTTTTCTAGGCGGATATACACCGTGTTCTCGTGGGGTATTTGGAGTACTTAGTACGAAATAAATAAACAAATTATATATATATATATATATATATACACGCCTATATACGGGTATGTAATTATACGTATATAATCTTCAACTGTGTAGTTACTGGACCAGTAAAGATGGATGATTTTTGGTTAGACACGCCGGCGCTAAATAGGCAACCAGAGCGTACCCCTTTTGACGTACTTCGCTTCGCGTTTATGCACGCTATCCTTGCGAATTTGAGGGACGACCCTTAATCAGATATATTCGAAATTTGCGAACTCGAGAGTAAAATGTCAAAAATACGCGGAAGGTGTTGCTAGGGGAGCGTACTTTTTCGCTGGCATGTCTCGACCTTAAAACGTGTACGTTGATCTTACGGAGCTTTGCTGGTCAGTACCGTATAGTCCAAGTATAGGTCTAATATCGTATGAAAAGATCTTCACGTGTCACGCGAGTTGTATTTCTGTTTACATCGAACTTGGCCGACCGGTGGAGATTTTAAAGACTTCGCCTTTTACCGTTTGTAGGGCGAATGCGAACATTGGTTTGCTCGTCGAATTCAAAATAAACTGTCGGTGGTGAGGTCGTGATTCGAGTAGACGAGTACCCAACTACGTATCTCTCCGCCAGTTGGTACCCAGTGGCTGGCTGAACAAATTTTTATTGAAAAAACTTGAAAACAAATTTGAAAATTTGTGTAACGACTTTTCCTACCAAATTTGTGGCACGCGGATGATTGTGCGCGCGTACAGAGAGTTGCGAGAAGGGGTTGGACGTTTATAGGTAGGTGGGTGTGGGTGTGGGTGTGGGTGTGGGTGTGGGTGTGGATCGGGGCGCACCGGATTTGAGTTTCGAGTCGCGCGTACTCCACGAGCTTAACAACCTTTCTCTATGGCTCTCTCACGCGCTTCCGTACCCGCCACAGTCCTACCACAACTTTTTTTTAAATCACCTTTTTCTTTCTTTCTTTCGCCGTTGGTAGCGTGTCTCTCGGAGTACCGTATTATAAGTAGTAGTAGTAGTAGTACTAGTAGTAATAATAATGATGATAATAATAATGATAATAATAATATTATTATTATCATTATTATTATCATCCGTACGGTATACATTCGATAATAATATTATATTTTTATTATTGAACCGGGTTGGCGGACGCTGTTCGCGAACGCAACAACGTTTTGCGTTTGCGATAGTGAAACGCGCTGCTGCTGCTACTGCTGCTGCTGCCGCCGCGAGCGAAGAAGGGTCGAACAAAAGAGACGAACGAAAGAGTAAAGAGACGAGACGAGGCGCGCACCGACAGAGTAGCGACTAGCGACTAGCGAGTAATTTATAAAATTTATTGTACGGTACGTGTTGCGCGTTGATGCGCGGAGCGGGGCGAAAGGAGGAGGTTGACGAGAGCTCGTGTGAGAACGTCGACGGGTCGAGAGTGGAGACGCAGCGGCGGCGGCGACGGTGGCGGCGGCGACGGCAGGAGGCAACATCTCAGCGCAAATTATTTCGCGGAGGTCATTGTCGCGCGGCGGAAAAAAACGAAATTAAGTTAAATAATAAAAATAAAAATGTGTAAAAGACGAACGATACGGAAAGAGGGGCGACGACGACGAAGGAGGTGGAAGGTAGGAGGGGCGGACGAGCGGGCAGAATAGAATGAGGAAAGTAATCGTCGTCGAACCGTGTAAACGACCTCCGCTGCCGCTGCCGCTGCCACTGCCGCTGTTGGTGCAACTTTTTTTTTGCTCGTCCGTTCGTTCGAAAAATTTGGCGATGATGCGCGTGAAAGCAGCGCGCGTGAGGCGCGGAGTGGGGGCGCCGCGTCGTCCGTTTTTCTTATTAACTTGTCGTTGACGGCGCGTCCGCAGAAGGTATTTCTGGTTGCCGGATGGACGCGCGCGACCGCTGCCGCCGACTGCGTCATCACGTCGTCGTTAATTGGTGGGCGGACAGGGCGACAGGGCGACAGGGCGACAGGCGACACGTTGCCGTCGCCCGTACCGTCCTAATCAGCCGAGCGACGCCACTCGCAACATTTGCCGGCAGAATGACATTTGTGACGACGCCACTTCTCTCAGACGTCAGACGTCAGCCGACCCGACCGAAAATTACCAAAATTCTCGAATAACTGTTGCACAGGTTGAGCCCAAAATCGTGACCTGGCCCGGGTTTTTAAATTCCATCCGTCGCATCCATTCCGCCTATACCATCTATGCACCATTTATGCACCATCTATGCACCATTTATGCACCATCTATACACCATCTATGCACCATCTATGCACCATTTATGCACCATCTATGCACCATCTATGCACCATCTATGCACCATCTATGCACCATCTATGCACCATCTATGCACCATCTATGCACCATCTATGCACCATTTATGCACCATCTATGCACCATCTATGCACCATCTATGCACCATCTATGCACCATCTATGCACCATTTATGCACCATCTATGCACCATCTATGCACCATCTATGCACCATCTATGCACCATCTATGCACCATTTATGCACCATTTATGCACCATTTATGCACCATCTATGCACCATCTATGCACCATCTATACACCATCTATACACCGACAAAATCAACAAAACCTAATAAATTATCGTGTGCCTTCGCCGGCATTTGACGAGCCGTCGTCGCACCGTCCTTTTTACAATTGCGATTCCAAACACACGGACAGGCAAGCTGTAGGATTGGACCATAGGTCGTCAAGGATGTTGGTTCGCGCTTAAAAACTGACTGATAAGTGGCTTGTTTTGGGGGCGATCCGGTTCGAATTTTCTGTTCGTGTTTCGGACTAAACAACTGGCAGCGGTGTACAGGGCCCTTCGCCATCCCCACCCAAAAAAACGATCGGTTCGTATCGTTGTTAAGCCAACTTCTAACCATTTCATCGTGCGATACATCTTTTCGTACACGATCCGTTTACCGTTTATTCGAGTGCAACGTTTCGCGCGAACGGTCCGGGCATGTTTTTTAAGTAGGTTTTCTTCTGAAAATCTACTTGTTACGCTCGGTGAGGTATTAGCCCTCCCCCCCCCGATTTTATACGTAGGTACGTACGAGTTAATTTCTCGGATTGGCCGGACGGTACTTCCGGTACCACCATTATGTTTTTATTTTGACTATAACAATGCTCAATTTTGTACCGGTAGCCGCGAAATTTGAAATAAATATTTATTTTCGCAATTTTGGCGCGGATCGGCGGATCGGCGGCCCGCTGCTTCCGGTAAAGCTTTTTTCCCTTTTTTCTAATTCGCGTAAATTTTTATTTTTTTTAAAATTATCCGCGCGTTCGCGTTTTCGCGTTTTCTTTAAATTTTATCTCCCAACTTTATTACCTAATACCTTTATTTCGTCGGTTTTATTTTAAATTATACGATGACGTGGGTACCGTACTTTATCAGCTTAATTTATTTTTTCAAAAAAAAAAAAAAAAAAAATCTATTATATTTCGCATATTATTGTCTAATATTTCACATTTCGTTAGCAGCAAACACATTCTACGCAATCGCAACGTACCATTAACGCGTAATATAAACGTACACGCAATTAACGTGACCATCGAAATTTTATTCGTAATTTTTTTCTCGAAAACCTACGTTTTCTAGCGAGGCTCGCTGCGCTACAGTTTTTTAATTTTTTTTTTTGACGGAATCATTTTACGTAACGTAACCGACTTCGCTTCAGTAAGAGTTATTATGGTTGCGGGGTTGATTTTCGACCGGCGATTCGGCGATTCGGCGATTCGGCGATTCGGCGATTCGGCGAATCTTTTAGCCGCTGTTGCGGTGACTGTTGTCAGCCTCCTTTCCCGACCCAGTAAAGTGACCGAGTGAAATAAGTTTAACGTTAAAAACGAATTGTCGAAAGATAAGCTCTTCTTTGTTGCGGCTTTGGCTCGATGCGAAGTAAATCGGTATTATTTGGGTGCGGAAGCGGAAGGGTTGGTGGCTGTCGTATTTGCATAATTATTTTGAAATGGCAGTAGCGAGACGAGACGAGACGAGACGAGACGATGGAACGAACCAGCGTCGTTACACGTTTTTGAACGGCGGTGCGCAGTCGCGGTGCGCAGCGGCGCCGTTTCGTATCGAACGTATCGATAGACAATCGCGAATTATCGATAACGTCGATATAAATAGTAAAGAAAAAAAAAATGAAACGTTTCACACGAAAAATAAGAAGGTGGTGGTTACATTTGAAATCAGCGCCCCGAAACACACGGCTACCTGATACAGTATCGTAAAATACGATCGAGTTGTGAATTCAGAATTTGTCCGCGTGCGTGCCCCTTTTTTTTGAACGACCTCGGCTCCGAGGAATAGGTCGAACGAAGAAACGAATGCCAAATACCGGACCTCGGTTACCTCGGTGGGTGGAGTAACGCGGTACGTCCTACCGGGGTGACTGTAGCCTGCAGCCGACTAGCCGACCAGCCGACCAGCCGACCAGCCGACCAGCCGACTAGCCGTAGCATACGGCTGTCCGGTTGACGCAACCGAAGGTCTGGGGACGAGAGCGGGCCACTGTATGGCGCCACTCTGCTTGTCGTAACGAAGTCGCTTAAATAAAAGCTTTTAACGAAAAGCTGCGCGTTAATAAAAATGAAAAGTTCTACGCGTTCGAAAAATTCTCGATACGATTTTCGCGCAATAGAATTGCGACCCACGGGCGTAGTGGCGACAGGGGTCGGCCCAAAGTTACGACGCCACTTAAGCAGCAATTGCCACCTCAACCGCAGTGATAAGAAAACGCGATATAATAATCTTGTACGATGAATACGAGCGATAATTGCGTGCGAGTACGCGTATACGTAATATAAATGTGAAACGCGTTTTACGTTAAGAACTAGAGCGACGATGTTACTGAAAATTACAGTACAGAGGTATTTGGGTGCGAAAACCAACCTACGAACCTACGAACCTACGAACCTACGTAGGTCTCAGCTTTGACAAAAATTGTTCAACAGATATACGAGCGTCTCAGTCTTTCCACTAGCAGCGAGTGATTAGTGACGACAAAATTAGGTTTTTTATTCTTTAGAGGCATTCGTTTAAAAAAAAAAAAAAAAAAAAAAAAAAACTGGAAAAATAACTGTTAGTTTTGAAAACTACTGCTGGAGAAACAACTGGTTGTGTGTCATTGCGAGCAAAGAGAGAAAAAAATTTTCATATACCGATGGTTGTACTATATCACTGTTAACACTTACGCGAAATAATGCGTTGCAAAAGACGAGAGAACAATTTTTGTAATCCCATTTTCGTATCGTACGTAGTACTTTCATAAATAAGTAAATTTACTATCATCGTTATCGTTACTTTCAATCTATTTTCCATTCCTATTCCATTCCTATTCCATTCCTATTCCATTCCTATTCCATTCCTCCTATTCCATTCCTCCTATTCCATTCCTAATCCATTCCTATTCCATTCCTATTCCATTCCTATTCCATTCCTCCTATTCCATTCTTATTCCATTCCTAATCCATTCCTATTCCATTCCTCCTATTCCATTCCTCCTATTCCATTCCTCCTATTCCATTCCTATTCCATTCCTCCTATTCCATTCCTCCTATTCCATTCCTCCTATTCCATTCCTCCTATTCCATTCCCCCTATTCCATTCCTCCTATTCCATTCCTCCTATTCCATTCCTAATCCATTCCTATTCCATTCCTATTCCATTCCTATTCCATTCCTCCTATTCCATTCTTATTCCATTCCTAATCCATTCCTATTCCATTCCTCCTATTCCATTCCTCCTATTCCATTCCTCCTATTCCATTCCTATTCCATTCCTCCTATTCCATTCCTCCTATTCCATTCCTCCTATTCCATTCCTATTCCATTCTTATTCCATTCCTCCTATTCCATTCTCCTATTCCATTCCCCTATTCCATTCCTCCTATTCCATTCCTCCTATTCCATTCCTCCTATTCCATTCCTCCTATTCCATTCCTATTCCATTCCTCCTATTCCATTCCCCCTATTCCATTCCTCCTATTCCATTCCCCCTATTCCATTCCTAATCCATTCCTATTCCATTCCTATTCCATTCCTATTCCATTCCTCCTATTCCATTCTTATTCCATTCCTAATCCATTCCTATTCCATTCCTCCTATTCCATTCCTCCTATTCCATTCCTCCTATTCCATTCCTATTCCATTCCTCCTATTCCATTCCTCCTATTCCATTCCTCCTATTCCATTCCTATTCCATTCTTATTCCATTCCTCCTATTCCATTCCTCCTATTCCATTCCCCCTATTCCATTCCTCCTATTCCATTCCTCCTATTCCATTCCTCCTATTCCATTCCTCCTATTCCATTCGTAAACACTCGCATCATTCGTACGAGTCTTGAATTAGCCGATGACGTCGTCTTTCCACACCACACGAGCAGTTACTTCGTTTGCTTTGCACCGTCCTACGATCTCATGTCTCGTTTAATACAACCTTTTTTACAATCTGGCGTACATCTTAAATTCTATTTGCTAAATTATTTGCCAACACGCGTACTTTATGTCATATTCTCGTAGTAAGACCATCGGTCGTACCTACTCGGTATACGTTCGCGCATTTCTGTCCGCCAATAAGATCGAAACCCTTCTCCAAC